>KZ309174.1:47012-57311 GCA_000376725.2 Ladona fulva | reverse complement strand
CTGAACTGGATACCAAGAGACGTGAAGAGACCAAGAAGAAGACCAAGGGACCGATGGAACAGAGACATCATTCAGTATTTAGGGGTAACATGGCAACGAGAGGCTCAGAATAGAGAGAATTGGAAAGCGCTTGGAGAGGCCTACATCCGACGTTGGATTGAAAATGGCTGATGATGATGATGATGATGATACATATAGGATACTAAAGATGAGGAGAAGGAATTGCCTCACTGAGCCGGCGATTTTTTTGCCGTAAAGTCGCGAGTTTGGGCACAATAGAAAAAAGCGGACATCCATTCTACGCATCATGGGTTCGATTCTAGGAGGCACCAAAAACGACCATTTTTCCATAAGAATGCATTGAGCGCATATTCAAAAATTCGTTTAGCGTATTTAGCATAAAGATAGAACTTTGAAATTCACTGAATCGTTAAGAAAATAATTTTATCTTCGGTTTGCCGCAAAAGCTTTATCCCTTATGGACCCAAGTTCGATGCTAGGTAAATTCTTAGTCCAAAACTTTCAGGAAATCATTTTGGGAATTTCTAAGCAAGATAGAACGTTTAAATTTACAACATCGATGGAGGATAAACACCTCTGTAGTATATATAATGTTTTTTTCCCTGAGGGTCCTCAGTTCGTCGCTAGGGCATTTCGTATGTCATACGTTCAAGAATTCATTTAGGGTATTTTGGTTTTAGACAGAAAGACGTTATTCACAGTCCTGTTAGAATAGATGAATGTCTATCGAATGCCGTTGAGATTTTTGCCCTGTGGGTCCAAGTTCGATGCTAGGATCCTTCGAATGACCGAATTTTGAAAACTTCATTACGGTATTTCCCGGTCGGGTAGAAGTTTAAAATTCGCAACACCGATTGATGATATGGATTTCTATCGTATGCCTTAAAGATTTTTAAAGCCGTAAGATCGTTATAAGGATTAGCTATCTTCCGTATGGCGCAGCGACTTTTACCCTACTTGCCCTAGGTTCGATGCTAGGTTAATTCGTAAGGCCAATTTTTCAAAAATTAATTTAGGGTATTTTTCGGTAAGATAGAACGTTAAAATTCACTACATTGACAGAGGATATACATTTCTATCGTATGCCGTCAAGTATTTTGTAAACCTTTTCCTTAAATCTATGACAACATGAAATTATGCTTCAACGTTTACCTACTCGTACTATGTATGCAACTTCCGGATATTTTTCAGCGTTAGTATTTTGATGCTTATCTCCAATTAGAATCAATTTAATAGACTACAGAATTTATTTATGCCTTCCGATATTTGCAATCGTAAGGGGAGAAAGAGGGATTTTGGCAGGTTTCTTATTTTTCTCGAAAAAAATCAAATACTATTCTCTCAATATCCGAGACAGGAATAAGTTCTTCATGTTATTTTATGAACACGTAATCATTCTTCCATCCTATCCAGAAAATATATTCAATAGGCTTCTGTTGAATAACATGTTGATATTTACTATAAACGGCATGGATATTTGTCCATGCCTTCTAATCACCCGGGAAAGATTTCCATCGTTTCCACTGTTCAAGTGAATGAATCGAGCGATTCAAGTGAATGAATCGAGCGATTCAAGTCATTCAAGGCACTCGAGAAATAGCTGAAGTATCTTGGTTTCTTGGCGCTGTAAGTCCTTGAGAAAAATTGGCGCCGGCTTCGGGTGAAGACGTGTCTTTAAGCTGCGAATTTCTATTGGAGAATACCGTTATAGATTGGATAAGCCGTAAGTGATATGTGAAGGATCAAGTTACTTAGTACATAAAGTGATCAATCTTAAATTTTTGCCTTTGAAACAATCCATGGAGATGTTCTTTAATGATTCTACCCTTGCTGGACATCTTCGTAGCAAAGTGCATTTTACTTCATTGAACTCTTGGAACTCTTGCGCAATAAGTTTTGACCGTAGATTATCTGAACGATCGCAACCAATAGCAGTTGTCTTGCTGTACTCGTTCATTACCTCATTTTTTGCAGGGTCACGTTGGAGTCGTCCAGAATACTTGCAAGGGACGCTTACCACGCTTTCTACTGCGGAGTTAGATATCCGTAAGGAAAAACTTTTCATCATAAGTTGAAATTGAGCTTATCCTTACATGTAAATGTAAAATTATTTTACTTACTATTTTTCTTGTCATTTCGTTCTCTAGGTACTGTTTATTGTACTAGTTTTCCATATCATGGCTTCTGGAGGAAACTTAGGTAATGATATTCATCAAATTCTTTTACGATATCGTATTTAACCAGGCGTATTAATTTGAATCATTAATTAGTGTAATTCTTACATTTTCTTTCAATATGTGCATTTAGTATCCGCGTTACAATTTGTTTTATCTTTCGTTTGGAAATTATGTAATGGTAGCTGGCTTGCCTTAAGGTTAACTTGAAGGGAGTGAAAATTGAGAGTGATATTCGATGAGTTAAATTGCAGAAGCTAATAATCATAATGATTGCCTCTTAATTATTGCAAGCGATAATTATGGACCTTGAACTGAATTACACCAACATCTTGGTAGTTTCTTTGTACATATTCATCAAAAGTGTTGTTAGGAAACCCCAAATTTTTAAAACTGCATGTAATTCCAGAATTGAATGTAATTCTATGAGTTTTTCTCACATCTTCCTTTCGATAAATTGACATTAGCTGGTTATTCGAAGATGTTTGTCATAAATTGCAAAGGTAAAAAAATCATGTAGTGTTTTATAAGAATGAAACATTCCATTTTAAATATTTTTTGATATAAATAAGCAATAAAAACCCTCTTTGATGAATGATACATTGTGCTGTCATATATTTTCTTTCTTTATCTGAATACTATTCGAAACCAACTCATGTCCATCACCGTAAAAGTATTGTTTTGCAAAATATAAATAAACCAAATATGTTATGATTTTTGCTGTATTCTCTGTCAGAGCCATTGGATAAACTTAAATTTGTGTTAAAAGTGATCTTTCTAATTTTTAGCTCTCTTGAGTGTATCCAACAAGACAGGTCTCTTGCCATTGGCCCAAAACCTTCACAAAATATTAGGACTGACTCTTGTAGCATCTGGAGGAACTGCTAACTCTCTCCGTGCTGCTGGTCTACCAGTCAAAGATGTATCAGAACTCACTGGAGCTCCAGAAATGCTTGGGGGAAGAGTAAAAACTCTTCATCCTGCAGTTCATGCTGGTACAGAAATTACCCTCCTTGAAAATACTCCCTGCAAGGCACTCCCCGCAATTTTTTTGACTCAAAAGTTTTTCAGTTTCCTAGCTTACGGAAAATACTTTTAGTTTTAGTGATAGGATGATATCAAAATTTTTCTGATTTTGGTACAATTTATGTATGGTACTACTCTAAACTTCCAATTCCAATAAGATTCCTGATTTCTGCTATAGAAAAAATTAAATAACTTCATTTACTGTTGTTTTGGAAAATTAATTCTTATTGTAAAATGAATATTATTATTAGTAAAACTTAATGGAATAGTTGATAGAAAAGCTTAATTAGATATCTTTTACTAGAAAATTTGGGTAATGGTTTGAACAAAAAAGGAACAATTTCTTCATTTGAATGTCATATTTAAAACAATAAATTCAAAACAATTAGTTTATTTTATTTTTATTTTATATAACTTTAATTTTATTTATTAAATGGGTATTAGATAGTTTTCAATTTGTATGAAGGGATTTCAGCCGTGTGAAATCAAGACATCTAACAAATGATACATCATACATTTTCTTTCTAATCAGTCACATTTGCTTATGATTAAATTACTTTGTGTATGTCTTGTTTTGTTAAAGTGCTAATAAACGCATTTGGATTATCAATTTGTCTCATAGCTTGTCATATTTTTAAAAAATTACAGGTATTCTTTCCCGTAACACAGCAAGCGATCAAGCTGATCTGAAGAAAATGAATTATGAAATGATTCAGGTGGTGGTATGTAATCTCTACCCATTTGTGGATACTGTCTCAAAGCCCGGTGTGACAATTCCTGAAGCAGTTGAAAATATTGATATTGGTAAGTGAGATATTTATTATCTTCCTATTAAGGAAAGTGATAAGATAACTAGAGCATAACAGAACCAAGCAACAATAAATGTAAAGGATCAACTGTACTGGCTGAATAATGATGGCCAATTGAAAGAAATATTACCTTTATCTTCATTTTTCACCTGTGATTAATTTTTACCAATCTTTGGCTTAAGCCTACTGTACAGAGTCAATATTATCAAAGAAATTTAAAGAAAAATGCCCTCATAGAGGTCAATAATATTGGTCAATGTAATGTCAGTGACAAAATGACAATTACAGATGAAACTGTTTTCTCTGAGTGGTTTTGATTCACTCATGGTAATTGAATTTGCTGTGGCACACAAAAAAAGGAAAATTGAAAACAGGCAAGTGTGGCTCAAGAATTGGTTGCAAAAGTGTTTGACCTAAAGACATGAGGATTTACTTGGAGAACTTACTGAAGAGCTGGGTGGCTATTTCAGTTTTCGTGAATGGATGTAAAACTGTATTAGAATTGAGTTGTGTTTGTTTCACCACTAATAAAAAAGCAAGATAAAGTGGTGAGGAAGACCATTACACTGGGAGACAGTCTGTCACTCTGTGATATCTAGCAACAGGGAACAGTTTTGAAGATTTGAAGTTTTTAACTTACATAGCTGCAACAACCATCAGTGAAATAGTTGAAGAGACCTGCGATACAAAAAGAGAAAAAAAAGAAACATATTATATTCTGTTATCTATTTAATTTAATAAGGAAGATTTGACTTAATAACTACATGGGAAATGGATCTGTGGACATGGAAATCCAGAGACCGTAATACTGTTAATATTGTCATTATTCCAGAGACAAGATACACAGTATTGGCTCTCAGAAAAAGCTCCTATATATCCATAATGCTTTAGTTAATCTATCTTATATAAAGCTTGCAGTATGCAAGCTTAATGTAAGATAGATTAACTAAAGCATTTTACACCACCTGTGACACTCCGCCTTCTATAATCGGACTGCCATCCACCAACTACAATACCCTAAACGAATTATTCAAAATACATCCATACGATTTGTTCTAGCATCGAACCTGGGTCAAATAGCACAAATATCCTTATGGCATACGATAAAAGTACATATCATCTATCGATGTTGCGAATTTCAAACTTCTACCTGACCGGGAAATACCTTAATGAATTTTTGAAAATATGATCATATGAAGGTTCCTAGCATCGGACCAGGGCCCACAGGGCAAAAATCTTTATTGCATATGATAGACATTTATCTATTCTAACAACACAGTGAATTACGACTTTCTATATTAACGCTAAATACCCTAAATGAATTTGTGAACTTAGGTCATATAAATTGCCCTAGCATCGAACTAAGGACCCCCAGGGTAACAACCTTTAGGTATACTGTAGACATGTATATTCTGTATAGATGACGTTAATTTCAACGTTTTATCATACCTAGAAATACTCTAAATGATTTCCTGAAACTTTTGCACTAAGAATTTACCTAGCATCGAACCTGGGGCTATTAGGGATAGAGCTCTTACGGCAAATGGAAGATAAAAACATTTTCTAACGGTTCCGTAAATTTCAACGTTCTATCTTTATGCTAAATATGCTAAACAAATTTTTGAAAATGCGCTCAATGCATTTAAATGGGAAAAGTACCGTTTTTGGGGCATCCTAGAATCGAACCCATGATGCCTAGAATGGATGTCCGCTTTTTTCCATTGTGTCCAAACCCGGGACTTTACGGCAAAAAAATCGGCGGCTCCGTGAGGCACTTCCTTCTGTCTCGCCTTTAGTATCCTATATGTATATATATATATATATACGGAGAAGCGTCTATATAAAGAGATATATATATGTACGAGTAAAAGNTATAAATATATTTTGCTTTGCTCTACTAGTAGCCTCATTACTCTGAACGCATCCCTTGTTCCTTTCTTTTTCTGAAATCCGAACTGGTCTTCTCCGATTTGCCCCTTAATTTTTCTTTCAATTCTTCTATTTAATACCCTTAGAATAACCTTTCCTGCGTGAGATATTAAGCTGATTGTACGATAATCCCGACTCTCAGAAGCATTATTCTTTTTCTGTAAAGGAATCAGGATCATCTTTGTGAAATCCTCTGGCCACTCCACATCATGATAAATTTTTCTACATAAATTATAGAATTCTCTCTTACCCCTTTCCTTCAGGTTTTTAAGTAGCTCAGCTGGTCAATGTCCGTTGCTTTGTTTCCTTTCATATCATGCAAGGCCCTATCCATTTCACTATCTAATATTCCAGGTCTGACATCATCATCCTCCGCATCATCCTACTTTCTAACATTGTTTGTTGGCTTCATGTCCTTCCCATATAGTTCCTCAACATATTCATTCCACCTTTCCCTTATGCTGGCTGGATCTCGTAGAATGTTACCATTATTATCTTTTATTGTGGTTATTCTGTTTCTTGTTTTATTTCCTCTTAATTGTTTCACCTTTCTATACATGAGGTCGACCCTTCCACTTTTGTCCATCTTTTCTATTTTGTTGCATTGACCCTTCCACCACTGTTCCCTTGTCCTATTTGTTTCCCTTCTCAGTGATTGAGAGCTCTATATATTCCATGTCCACGCTCTGTGTTAATCCTTTTCCATTTCCTTGTTTCCTACACTTTATTTATCATTTGGTTAGAGTCCCATATTTGATTAATGTGAAGGACTTACATGCCAATGTGTTGCCAAACCATGGAATGAGATGTTGATTTCATCTAATTTATCACGTCAGTGATGGGATTAAGATGTCACAGTTGACATTTATGGTCATTAATGATCATTTCCAATGAACAGAATCTACACTCCAGGGCAAGCATCCTCCACATTTAGTGGCACGAATAATGGTTTGTGCCACTAAATGTGAAGGCTGCTTGCATAGTTCAATAAAGCATTCCCATAACAGTGTGGGAGAGACGCAGCTTGATAATTCAGTATTTAGAATACCTGCCCGTAAAATGGGAGACCTGGGTTCAAGTCCCAGTCATGTCACTATATTTCATACCTGTTATTTAGTGGTAAAATTTCTTCATTTCAATTTTCTTCAATATATTTCCATCAATATATTTCCATCAATATTATTGTTTCAATTTATCTCTGAGATGTTCAGTATATTGAACAATATCAATATTGAGTTCATAATATTGTCCATGTAAGGTAGGTTTTATGCTATGAATCATATTTACAAAACCATATAACTTTTTGTGAAGGATGTTTTGAAGGTAGGAAGGAGTGTTAAATTTGGAATGAATCAATTTTTATGAGGGTCATTCAATAATAAGTTTCAAGAGGTATAAATATATAAGGAATGAATTCCAAGAGGTGGCACTTGTAGTATCATGAATGCTTTGTTTTTATTAATCATCATTACTCACTAGATATCTGTTAAATTTCAGTTAAATCCATCATATGGTTTCATTTATATTGTCAATTGAAGCAAAAAACTTTAGTTTATTTGGAAAATTGGAAAAAGTGAGTTTTGAGCAGTGATTAAACACATATTTAAAAGGCTTAACACCAAAAGAGATTAAAGCTGAGTTTGATGAAGTTCATGGCACATCTGCTCCTGTGTTTGCAACTGATTACAATAGGGTAAATGAGTTGAACGTGGCCGTACATCCACAAAAGATAAACATCTTTCAGGATGTCGAGTGGAAGTGACTACCCCCGAAATGATTGACAAAATCCACAATATGGTTATGAGTGATGGATGTATCAAAGTGTATGAAACAGTTGTGGCCACAGGCATTTTGCAAAGTACAGTGTTTTCAATTTTCCACGAAAAATTGGGCGTGAAAAAAATCTTGGCAAGATGGGTGCCACGTTTGCTCTCAGTGGAGAATAATCTCAATCATGTGGTCGACTTGGTGGCTATTTTGACACTTTTCCATCATAATCCTGACAAGTTTCTGTGTTGATACATAACTATGGATGAAAAATGGATACACTACTACACTCTGGACACAAAGGAACTGTCAAAACAGTGTGTTTTTTAATGCAAACAGGCTCCAAAGAAGGCAAAGACAGTGAAATTGGCTGACAAGGTGATTGCCAAGGTTTTTTGGGATGCGTGCAGAATCATCTACACCGATTACCTTGAATAAGGTCATAACGATAACTGGTGAATATTGTGTCATTATTGCACTGGTTGAATGAAGAAATCATGAAAAAAGGTCCTTTGAAAAGATCCTCTTCCATAAATACAATGCACAGTTGCAGTGTTTTTCCCGCTGCCACAAATGCCGAAAGGTGGCTTGCAGGGTACTTATGTAGATGTAGATGCAGTTTCGATAGCCAAAATTATGGATTTTAGTTCGAAATGTTACATCATCACCATATTCACTGGATTTGGCCCCCAGTGACTTCTTTTTGTTTACTAACTCGAAAAAATGGGACATCAGTTCATGTTGAACGAGGAGGACATCATCCAAACAGATGCCTATTTTGAGGACCTTCTGAAATCTTAGTTTTTGAGCAGCTTAAAAAAGTTGGGGAAATGCTTGGAAAAGTGTATAGAGTTAGAAAGAGATAGTTGAAAAATAAAAAAATATCTACACAAAATAATTGTTTTTCCTATCTTTTCTAAGGACTGATTGAACAACCCTCATAACTTTGAATTCTGCATGAGCTGTTTTTCTATAAATTATTCCAATTATGATATAATTAAATTATGCAAAAACAAAAAAAATTAGGTTTTGGAAAGCCCTCCATCATGCGTAGATGTTTCTCATAATCTTTTATGAACTTTTATAAAATAAAAATGAATGGTTATTTGCTGTATCAGTGTAAATGAAGCACTAGTATTGGGGTATTCATATTTCTTGTGTAGATTTTTCATGGATGCTAATTTTAACTTTAAAAAGACTGGTGCATATAATTAAGTTGAAATTAAATCATATGGACACACATGGGTTTCTTATTAACATAGTCAAAAACCGTTACATTTTCGTTGAAAGTTGAAGTTTTGTTTCCTTGTTAGCTCTGTGTTCTAAGTACATTGTGCAATAACCTATTTCCTTTAGCTAGGAAAATGTCAAAATGCCTAGGAAACTTTTCAGCCTTTTATAGTTAATTTAATTTCTGTTGCTAAATATTGAGGAAAATGATTATTTCACCTTGTGCTATTGAACGAGCCATTCAGTTTTGTCATTTCTCTTCTGATTCTGCAAACAGATTTTGCATTTAATTAAATGTTATTAAAGGAGAAACGGGCAAAAGTATAGAATATTGAAGGCTAATTTTTTTAGGTGGTGTTACACTTCTGCGAGCTGCTGCAAAAAACTATGATAGAGTCACTGTCATCTGTGACCCAACAGATTATGACAAAGTGATGACAGAGATGCAGTCATCACCAAACAAGGACACTTCTATTGATACCAGGTGAGGGGCACTTTAAGTATGTGTATATATAAATGTATCTATTATATATCTTTGCTTCTCCAGAGATATCTATTATATATAGATGCTTCTCAGGATATCTATTATACAGTAAAACCACTATTTAGTGAATCACTGGGGATCAGTCTCAGGGGTCAGGGAGCAAGTGGCTGCAGATGACTAGTACAATTTGCTGGAAGGAAAACCACTTTAATATCATGGAGAAAATTGTCTGGAAGGTGAGCTGGATATTTATCAATAAAAATGAGAATTTTTCTAATTGCTGCACCCACCTTTGTATCTAATGATGTCGCAAAAGTTTTAAATATAGATGCTGTCATCCAGGCATCTTTATTATTGATATATGTGCATGGCAATGTCTGTACATTTTTAAAACACCTTGGCTTGGAAATATACTCATTATTAGAGGTTTCAATTTTTCACAACCATCTGAATTCACACATAAAAATGCAGTTATCCTGTCTTTAATTTTATTAGCACCATTGCAGTTGTCTCCTCCTGAAGCAAAAGTTTTTGATGGGAGAAGGTCGAAAAAAATGTGTTACATCAGCATTAAAAATATCTTTTGGTTGACATTATTCTAAATGTCTTATCAATGGCTCTCTCTTCCAATAATAAACAGTTCCTTCATCAACACCGGCACTTTCACCAGAAACACTCTTATATTCAAGCCCACGGTGTTTCTTACATTTGTTCAGCCATCCATTGGAAACCTTACAGTCTTCCATTTTTAGCCTATTTGCAACCATTATTGCTTACTCTTTCAACAGTACACCATTTATCAGAAGACTTGTGGAGCACATTCCCTCAAACCACTTTATCAATATTTTCTCCATTTTAT
>KZ309174.1:24659-41957 GCA_000376725.2 Ladona fulva | reverse complement strand
ATAATGGGGTAAATCACGAGGGTTGAGTAGATTTTCAATGGGTTTATTACTTCTGCAACATACAACAAACCCCCGGTGTTCCTTCAAGCCCTCCTTAGCCCGCGTCCTTCCACCGACTGCCCCCAAAAAAGGGACGCCCCCAAACCGCAACCTCAGTCCCTGTGCGGCGTCACCCACCAACATCTGCTCCTCCAGATATTCCCAAGTCTCGCCTTTCTTCTAGGTCGTTGGCATATTTATGCTCCTTCGAAAATATGCGGAGACGAGGAATAGTTCCCAAGCTCTCTTACACAAACCACTTACTTACAATTTTCTAAATAATTGGTCAGAAGGAAGGAACAGAAGGAATTTCTGTATTGGCTTAATTATAAAACTTTAATTAAATACTTTACTAAATAATAAATATCTAAAAAATTTAGCTTACATAGATATTACATGTAAAAGTTGCTTGCATTCTCAATATAGGTTAGATTAGGAAAGGCAGATATGCACCGTTTTCAGTACGCAAGTGGCAGCCTCCCAGACTTACCATTCTAAATCTATCCTTTGGTTTTTATGACAAAATTTTATTGGGAAATTGCAATTAGGATAGATTAGGTAAGTTATAAATACACTGTCTGCCATATGAAACTGGGGATTTGCAACAACGCTAAAACTAAATCTAAAATTATCCCTTTGGATTTCAAGACATATTAATATTAGAAAATGTCATATACTGTAGATTAGGTAAGGAATCAATACACCTCCTGCCATATACCACTGGCAGTTTGCGGGGACTTAGAAATCTAACTATCCATTGGGTTTTAAGACAACACCATATTGGATAGATTAGGTAAGATATTAATACACACCATACATGCCATATGCCACTGGTATTTGCAGCGAGTCACAAATCAAGATGTAACCCTGGAGATTCAAGAACACACCTTATTAGGAAATACCATACTTGTACAGTAAAACCCCTATTTAGTGAATCGCTGGGGATCAGACTAAATTTTCACTAAATAGAGGTTTTCATTAAATCGAGGTTTTGTATTAANAAACAACATTTAATATACAATACCAGAATTACCCGAATGAAAATTATATTAAAACAAAATTATACATTGAAAATAAAAATAAGCAAATTTCTGTTGAAAAACAAGGTTTTTGCACTTAAAAATTGTATTTTTTGTTATGAAACATTTTTATGATCACAAAAATATTTTTTTAATTGTGTATTTTCTAAACAATTGGTCATTCCTTCTGTATTTGCTTAATTATACAACTTTAATTGAATACTTCAATCTCCAAATAATAGATATCTAAATAATAGCATACAGAAATAATAAGTTCATTTATTAAAATAGTTCACCAAACTTGATTTCCACATCTGGCAAGAGTATTGAGCGTTTAAAACATCTCTCTACAAAGAGTTTACTTTTGAAATAGTAGTGCTGTGGTCATCAAAAGAAGTTAAATATCTTCTAACAATTTCAAGTGCTTAAAAAACTTCACCAAATTTTGAAATGGATTCTTCTTTCTATACTGTTTCTTCATCTATTATTTCACTTTCTTCTGTGCCGCTTCTCTTAATAGCAATCAAAGTAGTCATGAAATACTATCGTAAGTAGCCGCATTAGATCACTTGTGAGAAATCGAGGTATCCACAATTAAGCAAGAGAAGGAGAAATGAACAACATAGTCGAAAATAGCATGAAATCACCAATGTAATTACTGTGAAAAATGAAGGTCTCACACACAATCAGCTGTGATGACAAGGTCCAACAAAACACTTCAGAATAAGCTTAACACAAAAGCACTAGCAGATTATTATCCCAAGGTAAGTTGAGTGGGATCCTTGGAGATTACAATAAATGTCAAATAGTCAGTCCAGGAACTAATGGAAAGTACACAGTAAAGTTGAGCTGCTTGGTAAATGAGGAAAGACATGAGTCTACAGCAGGCACTGTCTCTCTTCAAAAAAAAACTAGCCTGAGTCATTGACTGACTCCAAAAGCAGGAGAGGAGAAATAGTTGGAGGGGGAACAGGGGCAAATCACCAGATGTGGTAGCAGAAGGGAAAGTACAGCATGGTGTTCCAATCGAATGCACTCCCGCCAATTTGATCACTCCAGGCAGAAGGGTATCCACGGTAGCGGTGTTGGTAGTTCAACTTAGAAACCCAACTTTGAAAACCAAGCTTTGAAACCAAGTTTTGACAGAGCGGAAGAAAGGTTTCCCACCCTGCTTCTCTCTCTCTCCCCTTCGGCACAGCTGGGTGGGAAATTATGAAAGTGCCGCATCAGGCTAAGATACGGCACACTTCCTGTAAGTCTTTTGCATTACAGATTTTTTTCTACATCCTCTGGAAAACCAGAAGTGTTCTCAAGATCATCACGTAGGACAAACTCTTCAAAATTTGTGTCCATATCAGGAGAAATTTTCACCCAATTTTTGTGGTCAATCACATCCACATTTACATCGATTTCCATAGAATTATTATGATTGAATCCAGCCTTCGTAAAACAATTTGATATCGTCTGAGTTGTAACTGAATTCCATGCAGCTGTTACCATGTGCATACCTTGAAAGATGTTCAGTATCAAATGTTTGTTCATTTCTATATAAGATATTGCTTTCAGCACTAAAGCCTTCTTGAACTTTGCTTTCATGGAATGAATAATGCCCAAGTCAAGTGGCTGCAGATGACTAGTACAATTCGCTGGAAGAAAAACCACTTTAATATCGCAAAGAAAATTAGTATCTGGAGGGTGAGCTGGACATTTATCAATAAATAGAAGAATTTTTCTATCAGCACTATCCATTTTTGCATCTAATGATGTCCGAAAAGTTTTAAACGTAGATGGGCCATTCCATGTCAAGTGGTCCAATTTTAGAGAAGTGCTCTGCTCAACCATCACAGATTTCAATGTAATTATATAATGCATTATAATCCCTAAATGCATAATATCCCTAAATGCATAATATCCCTAAAAATAGGAATAAATGTGATGATGTTGCTTGGGCAACATCTTGTACATTGAAAAACCAAATCTACATTTTTAGAGGCATAAAATCATGTTCTTTCATGTAAAAATAATGTCAGTGAGTTTTGATATGGTCTTTTTTTAGTAAATGTGAGCTGAATATACCCAATGTTTGGTGTCGCAAAGAAATTCGTAACATTAACACTCAATTTTTAAACTAATTTAAGGCATTAGGAAAATTAAACTTTTTATTCTTACACCATGTGTTAAGTAGTTATGAGTTTCGTGTTTGTCTTATGTTTATTTCCAAATATATAAAATGGCAAACTTTAAATTTTTTTCGAGCTATAACTTTTTGGGCTGATTTTGCTTCAAATTTTCTGCATGGATTTCACTCATGAAAGTTTGCTTATTATTTTGTGTAATAGAGTAATAAAAGTTGTGCAAGAATACCAAGTTTTGTTACCTTAAAAGGGATGTTGCCTGAGATAACGTGTCTCAAAGTTGATAAAAACTCGATGTTGTACTGTAGAAGGCTGTGGTAGGGGGTCAAACAAATGACTATATCTCAGCAAGTATTGGATGTAAAACTTGGCCAATGCTCATTGAGAATATTAGTAAATGTTCGCACAAAATTTCATTGAAATCGGTGATGGCTGAGCGGGGCACTTCTCTAAAATTGGACCACTTGAGATGGAATGACCCAGATGCTGTCATCCAGGCATTTTTATTGTTGGTATATTTACATGGCAATGTCCGGAAATTTTTGAAACACCTTGGTTTGGCAAATTTACCTATAGTTAGAGGTTTAAAATTTTCACTATCATATGAATTTGCTCATAAAAGTACAGTTATCCTGTCTTTAATTTTCTTGGCACCATGGCAATTGTCTCCTCTGCTAGTAAGATTTTTTGATAGGAGAAGGTTAAAAAAATGCACGTTTCATCGGAGTTAAAAATATCTCTTGGCTGATAGCCTTTTAAATGCCTTATCAATGTTCCTCTCTTCCAATAGTCAACAGTTCCTTCATCAACACAGGCACATTCACCGGAAACATCTTTATACTCAGGTCCATGGCGCTTCTGAAATCTATCCAGCAATTCATTGGAACCCTTAATGTCTTCTGTTCTTGACCTATTTGCTACCATTATTGCTTTCTTTTTGAATACTACACCAATGATGGGAACATTTGCGGAGCGCATTCCTTTAAACCATTCTATCAATATCTTCTCCATTTCATTATATGGTGATGGTTTGATATTTTTTCTTTTGACAGCCTTACGTACAAATTTCCCTTCTTCTAATATTTGATGTTTATTCTTCATTATACAAAACAATTAAGATGGTGCAAGATTGAATTTTCGTGCAATATTCATAGCGGACGTGCATGGGCTCTTCTCTAAGTCTTGAATGATCTTCCCTTTTTCCGCAATTGTCAGCTATTTTCTTTTACTTTTAGCCATTATTGAACAATGGAAATTAAAAAGTAGCAATATTGTATTTTATGAATGCTCTAGGATTACGCAGTGATCACAGGCTAGCTGCTTTTGCCCAGGGCATTGACAAATTAAACAGAAGAAACATGTATTACGTCATCGGCTACGTAGAAATACGCGAACATGCTTTCAAACAAGAAGCATAGATTTTTCAATTGGCTTAGATATCTCATATTTAGATACCATTGACAAGCCTTTTTAAATGGCACTTATTTAAATAAATTAGATCGAAAAGGTTACTTCAATATTTTTTAGCCTAAATGAAAGTGACGTTATAGTAATACACTTATCACTTCTTTCATTTTCTACATCTATGTAAATACCCTGCATGCCACATTTCGGCATGTGGCAGGGGGAAAATTGTTCTGGATAAATTTTGTAATACAGAATGAAGTTGACGATTCAAGATTACATTTACGTGCACAATTTATTGTTCGCGTGTTTATATCATAAGCTTTACGTCCTAACAAGCAAATTGGCAGGATGATAATGGAAGAGTAAAATAACTCAGTTAACGTTAATCTTTTTTTTTAGCTAATGAAAAAGAAGTAACACAAAATGAGCCGAAACCAAATCTCATGCAGACTGTCAACCTGTTAGCTAATACTTCTTAGCACCAGCAAAGTTTTTGTGGATCAGTTTTGCACTAAATTGAGGTTAAATGCGGGTTATAGATTAAATCGAGATTCACTAAATGCAGGAAAATAATACACTGTTTATATACAAATATGGCCAGGACCAGAAAAAATATTCACTAAATGCAGGAATTCACTAAATGCGGGAACGTTAAATCAAGGTTTTACTGTATATGGTACTTATATATTAGGTGTTATACACCCCCTGCCATACACTACTAGCTGTTTGTGGCGACTTACAAATCCTAACCTGACCATTGGGTTTTAAGACGAAACCATATAAGGAAATACCATATAGGGTAGTGCATAAATATACACCCTACCATATGCCATTGGCAGTGCCCAGTGACTTACAAATATAACTCTATCCATTGGGTTTAGAGACAACACCATAATAGGATGTACCACATAGGGTAGTTTAAGGTATTAATACACCCTCTGCAATATGCCACTGTATTTGAGGTATTGGGCATTCATATTGTACTACAATTGCATGATAAGCATTCATAGAAAACCATAACTTACTATCACAGGTTTCGGCATTCGAACACTTGTGAGAAATAGAGGAATCACAGTTGCAACGAGACAAGGAGAATAGAACAACATAGCCGAGATAGCGTGAAAAAATGATTATAATTTGATGGTAATAACAAACAAGAAAACAGCTGTGGTCACAAAGTCCAGCAAACACTCAGACATAGGAATAACTCAAATCACCATCTCACCTGTCACATCTTCTCTGTGGTTTTCCGAGAGTGTGGTCTGTATCCCTCCTCTGTTTATTTTGGGCAGAGAATTTTTCTCATGATTTTGCGCTCATCTTGCAGAATGTTTTCCATTTCACCTTTTCTGTGGAGTGTAAATGTCTCACTTATGTATAGTACCTCTGGTTTGATTACTGTGTTGTAGTGCCTGGTCTTTGAGTATATGGACATGCATTTCTTGTTGCATATATTGTCTCTCTTGCCGTATGCCCTCTTCATTTTCTATAGTTGGGTATTTTGAGCACTCTTTTCTCCTCCTGTAGGTTTGAGGATCTCTCCTAGATATTTGAAGTGTGTGACTCTGTTTATCTCACTGTATTTTTTGTTCAATTTTTGGATATATAATTTTGAGCATAAGAATTCAGTCTTTTGGGAGGAGATTTGCAAGCAGACTTTCTCTGCACATTCCTTGAGGACTTACATCTGTTTGGTTGCTGTTGTTTCATTGTCTGAGAGCCTGAATTACCTGAACATTCACTCAGAGGACTCTCTCTCTCGTGTGATCTGCTTGGAGACACAAGTGCTTTCTCCCTTGCTCTCGTCCATGTCGGCCACGTGGTCTATATCAAATTGTTAATTATCTTATCCAATGTTTAAATAAACTGCTAAAAATCCATCAGGGCTTTCAAGTACTAATTTCTAACCTTCCATTATGAGCAGCATCTGCCCACAATTGTATGAAACCATACGGGATGGAACAGGAGAATTTCAGAGTGATGGGTAAAACACAGGAAACGGCAGAAACAAGTCAAAGGGATACAGTTGGGAAGAATGCACAACACCAAGACAATCATAAAATGCCTTGCATTTGCAGATGACATGACAATACTCAGCAGCAATAGATCACGAGAAGCACTGGAACTCTTACATGAAATCTCTGCCAAAATAGGTCTTCAGATATCTACAAGAAAACACAGTACATGGAAAGACAGAAGAACAACACACAAACCTTGTACACAAAATATGGAAAAATAAAAGGAGTTGAGAAATTCAAGTATCAAGGGAAATATATACTAATAGGAGGATCAAACAGGATACCTAACATAGAAAGAACAGAAAAACTTCAGAAGGCATATAAACTTATGTGGACACACTAAAGTAAGAGAAATATTTTGAGACAGGCCAAACTCAGACACTATAACATGGTGGTACTTTCAGAAGCAATACACGCATCAGAAACAACAACAATTGGATCATTAGGCACCACAGAAACAGAAAAAATAGAACGCAAAATTGTTAGATACATTTTTGGAGCAATTTACAGAGATGGAATATGGATGAACAAAGACCTTTATGAACATACAGACAGACTCATAGATATCATTAGAAAATGGAGACTAATATTCTATGGGCACATTCAGAGAATGAACAATAACAGACTCACAAAGAAGATTTTTGATGTCGTAAACAGCTCAACCAGGAAAACTAATTGGTATCACAAAGTAAAGACCTAGAGAAGCAGGGATCAACAGGAAAATTCAGAAACAAGATAATGAAGATGGAAAATATTAAAGTGAAGGAAAAGAAGAAAACAGGAAGTGTGGTCAGAACAGAGGAAACATAAGCACAGTCAAAGAATGAAGAGGTTTTAGGAGAAAAGAAAATCATGAAAAAAAAAGAGAAAAAGAAAAGCGAATCATGAGAAATTCATATTTAAACAATGTCCCTAAGGGCAAATATGATTAATATATTGTCTGAAATAATAATAATATTGTCTGAAAGTATGGCTAGGTCTTCTGCGAGGGCTAGGCATGTCATTTCTGTGTTGTCCTTAGGTTGTTCGAGTCGTATTGATTTCCAGTATCCTTGGTTTTTCAGTTCTTTTTCCTATTCTATGATAACTTTGTTCAGAACTAGGTTGAAGAGGAGGGGGGATAGCCCGTCTCCTTGGCATACTCCAGTTTTGATCGGGAAGGGTTCAGAAATTTCGCCCATGAATTTCACTTTAGAAGTAGTATCTGTCAATGTCTGTTTGATCAGTCTAGTGTTTTGGGATCGAGTCCTTATTCTTCTAGGATGTTGAACAGAAATTCTCTATGGATAGAGTCCTACCTTCTTACACCTTCTTGAAGTCTGCAAATGTAAGATAAAATTGTTAATATTTAAATTTTTTCAAAATAAAAATCACATCATCACGTTATCACTAGATATATTAAGGAGAATAAAATTCAAATTTTAGAATTCAGTAGAATTTTTCCCCATCCTGCAAATGTTAAGGAAAAATTAGCCCCCAGTTAAGGGGTTAAGATAGAATGTTGAAATTCACGACATCGATAGAGGATATACATTTCTATTGTATGCTGTAAAGCATTTTGTCCTAATGTCCCCAGGTTTGATGCCAGGACAATTCGTAAGGACAAATTTTCAAAAATTCGTTTAGGGTATTTTCTGTTGAGATAGAACGTTGCAATTTACGGAGTTGTTTGAAGATGTTACTTTCTATCATATAGCGTAATGATTTTTCTACTAGAGGCCCCAGGTTTGATTCAAGGACAATTCGTATGGATGAATTTTCATAAATTAGTTTAGCGTTTTTTGCATTAAGATAGAGCTTTGAAATTCAACACATTGACAGAAAATGTAGATTTATATCATATGCTGTAAAAAACTTGCCCTATTGGTCACAGGTTCGATGCCAGGTTACATCTAATTGTGCACAAAAGGTATATATAGGAAGTCTTCTTTGAATATTTTTTTTTTCATGGCACTTACTGAAAAGCAAAATTGCAATAATTCGGCAATTGGATAGAACTAATGACTCTGGTTCTTAAACAAGTTTAAGTACTTCTAAAATGATCATTTGTTTGATGCCAGGGCGCATTAATTGCTACTCGATAAGCAATGTACAAGAAATTCGGATAATATTTTTAGCTCCTATCTGTTTCGATTTTTCCTGGATAACTAAATGTTAGTCCTTAGCAGCATCAAAGCCGTTATTAAATTTGCCAAATACTGCACATGCATTGGCGTATGGCAGTGGGTGTATTATTATCTTCCCTATAGATCATAAATGGTACAGCGGATTACTAAAAAATCGAACGGGTATATATTTCTGCCGCAATATCTTATGCAGCTGTTGGTACAAATATTTCACAATCTGGCAATGCTGTAGGATTACCCCCCTCCCATCCACTACATAACTGCATATGGCTTTCAGGCCTTCACACGAGAGGATGGACGCTTTACAGAAGACATGTTAGAAAGGTTTCATACTAAGAAAGAGCCTGATTTAGAATATAGAAAATTCTTCCCTTTGATGAACTTTCGCATCCCTCGTGTATTAAAATTATGGCACTATTATTATCTATATCAGGACTGAAGTAATACCTAAGGTTAAGATTCTGATTTCCCTTTACTTAATAGTCCTTTTTTATAAAAATAATAATAATTTTAAAATCAGAAATACAAGGGAATAAAGATTGCAATTACTTATTATTGGTAATATTCGAATAATAGCAATACTTCGGAAAGTGTCTACAAATTTTAAAAAATTACGGCTTACTTTCTACTTAGGTGTAGATTCATGATATGCAGATTAGGATTCCTCATCAGAAAATATTAAAATCCAGGATATTGAGGGAGATGTTACAATGTGAAAGTAGATACTTACCTGCTAGAGAATTAACTGATCCTATATCGCGGATAGCATAGTCGCTGAGGAAGAATTGAAATTATTTTTCGAAAAGTTTTATACTGGTTTTATACTGGCTAATATATTTCTCAACCCCTCACCCCTTCTTCCCCTTCCTACAAACCTTTCCACAACTACCCTTTCCCATTCAGCTTGTATATTAACGGACTGTGAATCTACACTTATAAAAATATCTGTAAGGGAGCTGTTTCTAAACATTACATAAAATTTCGAAAAAGTTGTAGATATGGTAATTAGGAGTGATACTGAATCCAAAACATCTATAAAAAATGTCTGTCTGTAATCAAATCACGCAAAAACTATCCAGCCAATTTTGATGAAATTTGACAAGGTGATAATGAATGTCCTGAATTGACACATAGGCTAGTTTTATCCCGATATCTTACATTGATTCATTGTTAAATTGATCATCATATTTCTCATGATCATCATCATAGGCGGAGGTGAAAGAGAGATGGGTGGGAAAAGTAGGGAAGGCAAACTTCATTTTCCCCAGATCTCTATAACTAAACGTTTCCCAACTTTCATGATTGGCACATTATTGCATCTTTTCCCCACAAAGATACTTTTCATGTGCCATTTAGTCCCCTGTTCGATCGTAGACGAGGAAAACCTTTACCTGTAAAAAATACATGTAAAGTTCACTTCTACCGCTTGCAGACTTCATTTTTTTTGGAAATTAAATCAGAAAGAATAGCCGCTAGAAATCGAAACAAGCACCAAATGGAGGAACATTGAATGAAAATTCTTATTTTGGGTGTTGAACATTGATTTCGATTCAAAAATACGAGAATTTCAATAAAATAGTCTAATATTATGCGGTACTTTGTGGCTGTAAACCAGTCTCCCTGATGACTAATTCCATTCTTGTGGCCCTATTCACATATGCACTGATATTAAAGCTGCCCTAATGGCACTCAACTCATCTTAGTGCAGATCTAAGCTGGTGCTAGAGTGCCGCAGACAGCTCGATGCCCTTGATAAGCAGCGAAACATACATCTTTTCGTGGTACTAGGACATGCAGGTATTCCTGGAAATGAAAAAGCTGATGAGCTAGCCAAGAGAGGTGCTCTCAGTGATCCTGTTGGCCCAGAGCCAATTCTACCTATTTCACCTGCTGTTCTGAGGGCTGCAATTAGGGATTGGGCAAAAGCCCAACACCTAAACATCTAGCAATCAATTCAGGGATTAAGACAAGCTAGGAGCTTTTGTGATGGTCCAAACTCCAGCTATGCCAAGAAACTCTTATCGCTTGATAGGAGGAATCTGAGAACGATGGTAGGCCTATTAACCAGACACTACCTGGTAAACAAACATCTCTTCAACATGGGAATTACAGATTCTCCAAGTTGCAGATGTTGTAACCAAGAAAAGAAATCTACAATCCATCTTCTGTGTCAATGCCCGGCTATTGCCAGGACACGGCTTCGTCTCATGGGCACCATCTTTCAGTAGCCGAGGGACATTAGGGACTTGCCCATGGGGAGCATCTTGGCCTTTTGTAAAGCCATAGGACTCCATGGGTAATTTCGTATTATGGCGGATGGCACAATGGACCAAATAGGTGTAAGTGTCTTTGGCCCTCTATGTAGGGATACCACCTCAACATCATCATCATCATCAATTCCATTCTAGAATCATAGGTCATGCATTTTAGTTCATCTTTATCGTTTGCAGTGTTTATTATTAACTTATGCTTTTTCCTACAAGAACATGTATGGAATTGATATACAAAATGCACGATAAGAATTAATGGTAGGCTACAGGTATGTGAGAAGGAAGAAATTTTGTGAGATTTGTAGTGTCGAATGATTTGCATTTAAAGAATCGCAGGGTCGCACATAGGACCATTTAGAAGAGTTTTATTATTCAGGTCATTTTTGTCAACAGCATTTCGGAATGATGAAGCATCTGAATATTCATTTTGTTCAGTAAATCTACATCTACATTCACCCCTGCAGGCCGCCTTTCAGCTGATAACAGGAAATGCTTGTGAATCTGCTTTGATCATTGTCGTATTTCATAGAAGAATGTAGAGTAAATAATAATGAAATTTCATGTTTAATTGACTACGTTGGCTACTGCTTTTTTTTTCTTGATAGTGGAATGAGTCTCTATTAGTATGTAGTTATCAAGTTTTACTTCATTTTGTTTCTTAATAGGCAGTTGAGGTATTCTCAGTGGGTGGGTAAGGGTGAATGTTTGCCTAAAACTAGAGAACTGGTTGTTATAAAGGATGCAAACTTTCACACTTTTAAAAACCTACGACATAATGATTCCATTTTATGTATTTATTGGTCTCAGCTTCGACCCACAAGAGTCAATGCGTTTCTATAAGATATTCACATATATTTATTTTCCCTGTTGAGAACGGGCACTTCAGCTAGTTTAATTAAAATTTTGTGTGATGACACTAGCTCACAAGCGTAACATGTGGGTGCATTCAATTATTGGTGGAAGTATACTATGAAGAGTTTATTCCAGTGTTCATGGAAGTGGAAGGTAACCATATTTTAAATTAAAATAGTATTGTTTCATGCATTAGGTAATCCAAGAAAACTGAAAAACAGACAATTTCAAAGAGAATTCCCAATTTTCCTTTTGGCCAATTTTAGAAAAGCCAACTGTGCAGCGTCCTTTTCGTAATTGCTCCTTCTGTCCCCCTCTGCAAAAATCTTCTTGAAGTTTGCCCCATGGTGACCCTCGCCTTGTCTCCTGCAGCAACTGCAAGGACATTAGACAAAGGGAAGGAAAGGCTTTAGTGAATGCTCCAATTTTCAAGGCTTGATGCCAGACACGTGGCTGTGATTCTAACTGATGTGCACAAACAAGCACGGTTTGTCTTACCCTAGATATACGCAGACTTCTGGAAGACAGTCGTTTTCAGTGATGAGAAAACCTCGTCATGCCCCAAAGGGCCAATCACTGTATACCGGCCACGAAATTTGTGTTTCGACCCCATGTACAAGGTGTGATCAAAAAAAGACCGGACTGATTTTATAACTTGTTTATTTTGACGGATATAGCTTATTCGAACTTGTCGCCCTCAAAGTACATGCCTTGGCTGACGACACACCTTTGCCAACGTTTCTTCCAGCTCTCGAACCCTGCCTGGTAAGCCGCCCTAGGGATCCTCTTCAGGTCCGCCGTACAATTAGTTTTAATGTCCGAAATGGAGTCGAATCGGCGTCCTTTCAAGGTTGATTTTAATTTTGGAAACAAAAAAAAAGTCTGATGGAGCCACGTCTGGAGAGTAGGGTGGCTGTGGGATCACGGAAGTTCTGGTTTTGGCGAAAAACTCTGTCACGATCACGTTCGCAAATCTTCATCTGTCGAGGTTCTGCCCGATTTAAAACGACTGTACCACTCAAAACACTGGCTTCGACTCATAGCTTCATTACCAAAGGCTTGTTGAATCATTCCAAATGTCTCCGTAGCACATTTGCCAAGTTTGAAACAAAATTTCACGCACACACGCTGTTCCTCTAGCTCCTTCATTGCTGCTGTTGCACGCGGCGACGAACAGGTTAAGACACGTACCGCTGCTGCTGTGTAACGACTCGACGTAAACAAACGCAACACCTCTCGTTTTAATCGTAAGATGTGTCGCTAGATGGCGCACTTTGTCTCGTTTCGATCCGTTGAACGGTTTGCGCAGAATAAAATCAGTCCGGTCTTTTTTTGATCACACCTTGTATGTGTAGGAGAGCCGGAGAAGCGGACATTTTTCGATCCATGTTTGGGGCTGGATGTGTACCGAAGGACCAGGAGCTATTTGGAAGATAGAGGGAAACTTAGATGGGAGACAATATGTTAGCATCCTCGAAAACATTATGATGCCATTGGTCAGCGTTCTCTATCCAAAGCAGTTAAATAGAATATATCCAGGCGGGGCATGCGTAAATTAAAAGGGATCAGATCAAAGTATGGTACAGTAAACTTTTTGATTTTGTGGTTTCAATGTAAAACATTTAGGGACATTGCCATCACCTTAGTTCAACGAGTGTTTGATGTGATCTCTCCATGTTAGTATTTCATCTAAAACAACGCAAAGGAATTTTTGCCTCTTTGTTTTTGGGATTATATTATTCCCAAATCATGGATTGGACGTGTCATTATGTTTTTGAACTTTTCTAACAACCATTCTACCGCATTAGCCGCGTTATATTTCTATTAACACTTAATTAATCAATCGTAGATTATTTTTCTTTAACACATTTTAACTTTAATTTTAATCATTTAACACATAATTAACCAATCACATTAACCAATCGTAGATTGAGTCAAGGTGATTCTGCAGTATTTTATTTGCAATATTTGGTGTTTCCCTCTTATCTAAGATTGTAGTATCGTCTGCATGTATATAAATGTTCGTGTCAATATGCTTGGGTAGGTCGGAAATAAAAATATTGAATGATGTTTGCAATAATTAAAAGCCTTAACAAAAGTCTGCGTCAAATATAAAATCCATTCTTTCTATATATATTTTTGTGTCGTCATTAAGTTCTCTAGCTTTCTGCTGAAGAATGATGATCACAGATTACTCTCATTTGGAATATATGAATGAAGAAATGAGAAGTGATTCCAAAGTGAAAGCCCAAGGAAAAAAATTTTCATTCCTGAGAAATCTCAGGTTTGAATTCAGGAGGCCAAAATAGTTTTCGTAAGACAATACACGATTTTCCAATTTCCCAACTGCAGGCTTTCTCCTTAAATTCATTAAATAATGTAAATGTAAACGTAGTTACATTGCACTTGCTTCATACAAGACCTAAGACTGTAATGTATCTTATTCTTTCCATGTGTTAACATTTTGTGGCCAATTCAATCAATTTACCTTTTATGTCCAAAACTATCAGATATTATATTCTGTTTATCATGAATAAAGCAAACGTCATTCTTCTCTTGGATTCTCTCGGATAGCCACGTAATTAATTGATTGTGACTGATTTTTCGAGGGAAAAAAACTGTGCAAAGACTTTAAAAATATTCAGTAGAATACTCTCAGGACTTAAACAATGCTATCTACAAAACATGAAATTTCACCCGCGAAATCTGTAAATTATGACGTCGAAAATTTATTATGGTTGCTTTGGTTTTTGCTGAAAGAATAATTACATGGAAAACAAACATTAAATTAATGGAATAATAATAATAATGAAAAATACTAATGTTTAGATCACATATCTTAATAAATTCCTCTTGCTAATGGAACGGCACAATACAATGGAAGCAGACCTATCAACTGCCATTTGTATGGCTAAGGTCCTCAATATGTGCAAGTCTGTTTTCGTTATCTCTCATCCATTGAGCTCAGCCTCTTTTCCATCAAAAATGTATGGGCCATTCCACATGAAATCGGACAGAAATTGCCCTCTATTTTTTAAAAGTTTTAAAATTTTTTATACTTGCGTACTTCCTCGAGAAACCGATAGTGACGAAGTTTTAGCTCGGTAAACATTTTTTTCGCCAAGTTATTAATTTTTAAAGTTTCGTAATTTTTGCAAAAATCGGCGAACATGGATTGTTTTGAAGGATCATAACTTTTGAGTGAAACATATAAGAGAACTTATTCTTTCAGTTTTTGATAGGGATTGAATGTATCTTTATAAATGTATTCTTGACAGTACCATATATTGTTTACAACATTGTTTAAATTTGCGATAAATTGTTTAATACAACATTCAACCAGTTTACCCAAAACTCACAGGAATTTAAAATACACTGGCAAAATCTGCAGTCTTTTTACTGTAAGAAACATATTTTTAAAATTTGGGACGACAATGCAAACATAATGTAAAATTTAATAGTTCCTAGCGGTGCACGTCGCGGACGCGCCTCAGCCCCACGCGCCTCACCCCACCATGCGGGTACGTCCTCACTTAATTAAATGATAAGCGCACTGTTAGCTTCGTAGACAATCACAACTGTATATTTTTTCTAATCAATAAGTTTTAATATGTAGAATGCTATTCTATGACAATGATTATTTATAAACTTCGCGGACGCGACTCAACTCCACGCTTTATGCGGGTAGCTATACGGGGATAGCTTCTTGCAAGTTTTTCTATTAGCATGCAGATCAGGAGAGAGTAACTGTGTGTTATTACTTTAGAAGCAGTCCAGAGTTCTGTGGTACTTGTGGGATACACCAGTTACGTTTAGCAGAAATATTTACCGCTTCTACAAGGAATATTCACCGTATTAAGGTAAGAATTGGTTAAGATACATATCCTTCAGTTAAAAGGGATGAAGAACAGAAATTCATTAAGTGATATTTGTTCAATATTTACATTAACGGAAGGTGTTGTTTCGCAAAAATATTTATAGATGGAATCAAAGGGTAGGAGTGATCGCTGCTTCAATCCGCTTCGACGCACTCATAAGAGCATTCCGGTCAATAAGTTGAGAAAAGTTTTGAAGGAAATGCTGCATAAATGGGGACTTTCTTTTGAACATCATCATGGTATGCGTATTTGTGACGTCTGCCGAAAGAAGATGAACAAAAAGGAGCGAGAAACAACACCAGTACATAAGACAAGTGGCAATGTCAGTGAAGGAAGTGTATCATCATTACCATCTATATTTAGTGAACGTGAAAGTGGTAGTGAAGTAGATATTACTGTGATTCAAGAGGCCTCTCATTCGCACCTGAACGAAACATTATCCCATATTGGTGAAACCCCAATTACAAGGAAGAAAGTACGTCATACGAAATATGTAAGAGAAAAACTGAAAAAGGTTAAAAAAATGTTAGGCGACTATTTAATCAGGCTACAATAAATTCAAGTGAGAGCAACGATGGCGGAGATAATTCCATTCTGATTAACCTAAAATGGGCTTAACTGAAACGGAAGATAGGGATCAGAAAATTAAAATTTTAACTGTCCTTCCACTGAATTGGTCATATAATAAAATCAAAGAACATTTCTATGCTATGACGCATATAATAACTACAGCTAAGGAATGCACTAGAGAAGGTAAATTTTTGTCAGGTCCCTGTAGGAAGAAAGGGAATTCTCTGCCGCTGGAAACGGAAAATTTCGTGAAAGCCTTTTATGAAAGACATGACGTATCAAGAATTATGCCCAGATAAAAAGATTTAGTTTCTGTATGGAAAAATGGAATGAAAGAGCATGTTCAAAAAAGATTAATATTAAGTAATCTGAAGGAATTAAATTGTCATTTCATTTGCATTTGCGTGTGCACAACTCACCAAAATGTCAAATTAATGATTGGCAGCACTGGAATACCCGAATTAACGGAGAAAGACTATTTTCCCATAAAAACATATCAGGATTGCGTCGCCAGGGTCTTTTGCAATCCTCCATTGCCATCATTTTACCTGGGTATATGTTACGAATGCCCCGGAACTATGAAAATACGTGAACAGCTGCAAGGAGCTTTTGAAATGGTTTTAGTTGATAATTTAATTTATAGCCAATGGGTTTCTGTTGATAGAACTACTCTGGAAATATTTCAAAAAGAGGTTCCAGAATGTATTGATGATTTCCTTTTTAAAGTGACTTCTTTAAAAAAACCATGGATTCATCGCAGAACAACAGCAGTTGTTTTTTAGAGAAATGAAGAATAGTGTAACAGAAGGAGAGTATGTAGTAGTCTGTGATTTTTCCGAAAATTTTGCCTTTGTTGTGCAAGACGAAGCTCCCGGGTTTCATTGAATTAACAATCAGGAAACTGTACATCCATTCGTAATTTATGGCATTCAAGAAGGTAAAGTCACCTGTAAATCCTTCGTTTGCATATCTGAATGCGTTAAG
>KZ309174.1:4086-20491 GCA_000376725.2 Ladona fulva | reverse complement strand
ACGCGGCACGGTAGTTCAGTGGTTAGAATACCTGCCCGGAAAGTGGGAGACCTGGGTTCGAGTCCCAGTCGTGTCGCTATTTTTCACACTTGTTATTCCTTTGAAATTTGTAGGAATTACACTACACGTTACATTATACTTTGCCCATTTTGGAATTAATTCTTCTGTCTTTAAGGTGTCCATAAAGATACTTAAAGGGAATCTTTCCTTGCCTGTATAATATGTTTGAGGCGTCCAAACATGTAAAGTGAGGAAATTTGATTTTTATCATGATTGTTCTCTGATCTGATTTTTCAATCAGACAAGTACTCACCTTTAAGGGTAATGACCTGTTTGTTATGTATAATTTTTAAGAGAACATTTAATAATTGTTTAGATTTCAATGAAAAAAATGTTAACGTTTGAATGAAGACACATTAATATAAAAATTTTCAACACTATAATATTGATGGATATATTGTGCATAAATATGAAATGTTTATTTAGTATTGATTGTTACCTTTTCATTAAATATATGTAGTAATGAATTCTTCCTTTACAATTTTGAACTATTTAATGGGTGTTTTGACTCATCGTTTTTAGTTTTTGTGTCCTACTGAGTGGAACGCTTCTTGGCATAAGCTGGAAATATTCTCTTTGCATTGACAATTTGATTGTTTCCACTCTGTACATAAATTTGAAATTATTTTAGGACTTGTTGATAAGAGTTTTTATCTCTTACGTAGTCGTGTTTCTGTAATCTGTGTAGTTGTCAATGGCTCTCCTGGTTTCATCAATCTCTGTGATGCCCTCAATGGTTGGCAACTGGTGCGTGAGCTAAACAAAGCCCTTGGCCTCCCTGCTGCAACCTCCTTCAAGCATGTCAGTCCTGCAGGTGCTGCTGTAGGAGTACCTTTCACCATTGATCAGGTTCACTTTTTTCTCCATCTTTAATTTATATTCAGGTGCTTTGCTGTTAATCTATGAACCTCTCTTTGTCCTTTGAGAGGTCTGTGGGCATGTATTAAGTGAATTATTTGTCATAAAATGTGCTAAATTAACATGATAATTACAGGATTGGAAATGACTTATGGGAAAATACAAACTTCTCACTTGTTTTACAGTAAATCTTTATTTGTGGTGAAAGCAATCTATCATAAAATAACCAAATTAACTAATCATAATACTTCATTATCCTTGCCCATATTAATATTTGCTGATTTCAATTAATTTGGTCCTGAAGTAAAGTTGGTTGAGAGTATTTTAAAGAAATTTTAGCAGATGTTCTAAAGTACACCCAATTACGCATAAATCTTGGATGAAACCCAGATAACAAGTGTGAAGTTCGAGGGGGGGGTGAGTCTTAACGTTTTCTCCTCATTCTATTGGCTGTTGGAAAAAAGGAACTGAGTAGATTACTTTCTCGGAACCTCTTTAATTCTTTGTGAATCGAATATAATGCATGTATTGTTATTATTAAGATAAAATCTTAAAGTTTAGTGTTGCTTTTTACTATGTAAGCAGTGTAGTACTAAAAAGAATGAAAGTCAGATTTCCTTATTTTTGCCCGAATCTTTCAGGTTTCTTCTCTGAACATATGGAGTAAAGTTAGTTTTGCTGCCTTGATAAAAATAACGGCATCTCATGAGCGATGTTCCTTTCTTTGTGAGGAAGAAAGCTAGATAAAATTGTTATAACCAATCTTAAATCATTGAATTCATGCATTTCAACATCTGTTTGATTTCTGCTAGAGACTCGTATGAATTCTAGAAACCTTTAAAGGATATTTTCTGAAGTAGTCCTCAATAAATTTACAATTTGCAAACTTATTAATGTTTAGTCATTCAAATTAAGCAACTGAAATATGTTTGTTAGTTTTGCATAAAGCAACTTGAGTATTTACATCAGTTTCATGATCTATTAAAATTTAGCAACATTTAGTGGTAATTGAGCAAGTAGGGAAACTGTTTTTCTGTAAGACTGAGTGATAATTGTTAACTTTTCAACCTAGGCCAAAGTATGCATGGTGGATGACATGATGCAAGATTTAACACCTTTGGCTATTGCTTATGCACGTGCTCGTGGAGCAGACAGAATGTCTTCATTTGGAGATTTTGTAGCTCTCTCTGATGTCTGTGATGTTCCAACTGCTCGCATAATATCTAGAGAGGTAAGTTTCGAATTCATTTCATACATGTCCTTGATGTTGCTGAAGTACTTAAATATATGTATATATATTTGGTGCTGAAAGTAGCTATGCTTCAAAGTGGTCATTAATAATTTAGAAAATATCTATCTATATCTTTAAGTATCTAAGGAATCACAAGTGTGGAAAAAATAGCAACATCACTGGGACTTGAACCCAGATCTCCCATTTTCTGCTTTGTGAGTTGTCTCTCTATGAGGCCATCTGGCATTTGTTTGTGCCACTATGTGAAGACTGCCAGCTTTCCTCACAAAAGAATTCCCAAACAGTATGGGAGAGATGTGGCATGATAGTTCAGTGGTTAGAATACTTGCCCTGAAAGTGGGACACCTGGTTCAAGTCCCAGTCATGTCGCTATTTTTCACACTTGTTATTCCTTGGGATTCAGTTCTTCACTGTGCAAAGTATATATGCCTTTCCTCTATCGTTCGAATATCTATTTAGATAACACACAGTTTAAGGAATATACATGTCTACATTCCTATGTTTTTCTAAACATGTAAGTCTTTTGCGTGTCTATAAAATTTTATTGTAGTATAATCTATATCAATCACATCCTTTGGAATATAATAGAATGTTAAACGATGAACTCTAGATTTATAAATGCACAATAACAATTTTTGGATGATTGAGATCAGAATTGAGTGAGATCATTAATTATGATTCCGTAAGAGATTGGAGGAATGATCTCTTAGCAGTAGAAATTAAAGTGATGAATAGAGCTGTCTAATTTTCCTTAACAGGTTTCTGATGGTATCATTGCCCCTGGGTATGCTCCTGAGGCACTGGAAATCTTGAAGAAGAAGAAGGGTGGGGCATATTGCATTCTTCAGATGGATCCCAAGTATGAGCCGAAAGTCATAGAGCAGAAAGTGATCTTTGGATTGACATTAGAGCAGCATAGGAATGATGCTGCTATTGATAAATCTCTGTTCAGTAATATTGTTGCTGGTCAGGGCAAAGTAAGTTAATTCAGTATCTGTCTTCCTTTTAGTACGTTTGATTGCATTGGAAGTAGATTCCTTACAAACTAATGTAAAAGTAACACTTTAGTTTGGCCTGGTTAGTCACCATTGTTATGGATTTGAAAGTTGTGCATTATACAGTCAAACCCCTCCTAACGGACACCCCATTACAACGGACACCCCTCCTAACGGATGATTTCATGATGTCCTGAAAAGAAGTATTGCATTTTACATACATTTTGAACCCCTCTACACCGGACACTCTCGAGCGGATGTGGACAGCTAACTTTTTGCTCCTTTGAAATTAAGTAACCTCTGCTAACGGACACCTTAGCTGATTTTACAACCAAAATCCTTTCAATACCTGATGTCCTTGCGGCACTCTAACACTCCTTGATCTGTAGAATGGAGCTCGGTATACCCAAAAGTCTTTCAATATGACACTAATTCATTACTTAATACGATTTTGCTATCGTAGTGTACATTCACTGCTAAGTGTTTCTTTCATATTACAATGGGACGTGGTCCCCTCACATACGTTTCCATCTCAGTCGATCCTGAGGTTTCCATGCTATCGTTCCATAACATGGCACCGAGGAAATTTCTTTCTTTAAAAGAGAAGGTAGAGATTATTAACTGCCACGAAGACAGTAAATCTTCTGTGAGGGTTTTTGTTGACCACTTTAAAGTTAGAAAAAATCAAATCGCAGGAATATTAAAACATAAAAACAAACTTTTGAGATTTTTCCGTGAAAGTGAACTTTTGGATAAAAGGAGCCATGTATTTCAGATCGGCGAAGGTGCTATTATTGATAAAGCAGTTTTTGAGTTGTTTCTTCGAATTCGGTCAAAAATTCCGATTTCGGGTCCTATGATTCAAAAAAAAGCCTTAGAAAAATGCCCAGGAATTGAATGTCGGTGCATTTAAAGCGTCCAACGGGTGGTTAGGCCGCTTCAGAATCCGTCATAAAATAACATTCAAAGCTATTTGTGGCGAACCGGCATCGGTCAGTGAAGATACAGTAACTGAATGGGCATAAAAAAATTAGAGGAATAGTTGAAGGGTATGCTCGTGAAAACGTTTTTAATGCTGATGAAATAGGGTTGTTTTATCGTGTCCTCCCAGAAAAAAGGTTATGCATTGAAGGAGAAATTGAGAAATTGTGCAGGAGGAAAACTTGCCAAAGAATGTTTGACTGTTCTTCTTTGCTCCAGTATGTATGTAGAAAAGTTACATCCTCTTGTCATTGGAAAAGCTGCCAAGCCAAGGTGCTTTAAATCAGTGAATATGGAATCTCTTCCAGTCTGATGGAAATGTAATTTGAAAGCATGGATGACCACGGATATCATGACTAAGTGGTTGGAGAATTTAGACAGACAATTGAAAATTCAGAAGAGAAAAATATTGTTATTTTTGGATAATGCAACTTCCCACCCTCACCTTGAGTTAGATAATGTAAATTAGGTCTTCTTTTCTCTGAACATTACCTCGACATCGCAGCCTATGGATTAAGGCGTTGTACAGAATTTAAAAGTGATGTATCGCCAATTAGTTGTTAGTCACTTGATCGCTAACTTAGAAAAGCATTCATCTGCTTAAGATTTATCCAGAAGTATTGACATTTTATTGGCAATCATGTGTATCAAGAACGCTTGGAATGCCGCGGCACCTGCAACAGTTAAGAATTGTTGTAGGAAAGCTGGTTTCCCTAGCGGCACAAAAGACAAAGAAATAGATGAAGGATGGATGGATAGTGGGTCAGTAGATGAAGAAACAGAAAAGCTTGGTGTACTAATAAAACTGTCTAATATGAGTATGGAAGCTTGCGAGTACTCAAAGATAGACGAAAAACTAACTACAGAAGATACCAGTTTGGAAGTAAAAGATATTTTAAAATCTATTCAGGAAATAAGTGACCCAAACAAAATTAAAGAGGGATGATCAAGAAATAACAGAATGTTAGAACATTATAGTTTTGCTTATTTGGTAATTCCATAGATAATTATTACTAAAACATGCTTCTTTACATTTCAGCTGCTGACAGCAACATAGGCAGAAGGCCTAGATAATCTGAAAAAATTAAAAGATTTTTACGATAGGAAGCAGGACATCATAGGCTATATCATATGCGATGCCATAATCCATCACGAAAAACAAATTGTAATTCCGAAAGAAAAGAAACAAACTGATATCCCTTCATATTTTAGAAGGAATAAATTTGATTCTGGAGAATAAAATGTAAATCATAAGCCTGAATTATATTTTTTATGCAAATTACCAACATTAATCTACTAGTTTATAACTTATTTTGTGTTTTGGTTTAATGCTTTTACATGTAAATTACATCAAGTGTACAAGTTTATTTGTAATTATATTGGTATTGTTTACTTATCTAGGAAATAAATTTCTTTAAGTTATGTACAAATTACAATGTACTTCCATCAATATTCCAAAACAGATTTTAAATCACTGAAGTCATGCATAACTGAAAAGTCAAGAGNAGAAGGGTTTCACTGTACCTCCAATTCCTTATAAAATAGGACATTTACAATACATTATTTCTATTTCAGATAATTTTGGTTTTGCTGTAAAGAGTATTTTTGTGAAGAATAAATGTTAAAACTCATCTTCTTTTATTTATTAATTATGTTCCAAAAATGTATAGTCACTACAGCTGATTATGTTAAATTGGCATTTGTTAAAACCTTGTATTTTTGTTTTTTAATTAATTGAGAATTATTTGCTTCATTTTTGTCGTGATTATGACGATTTCTGAAATGGTGAGACAATTGTAATGTTTGAAATTATCATTAACAATTTTTGTTTGATTTCATTTCACTGAAAAATCTTGCTAATGATGTATACCTTCTTTATTTTTTCTGTGAATACCAGTTCACATCAGTTTTACTGCTGTTTTAAATTTTTGCATTTCTAAAAGAATTAATGCTGCTGGTTTTCAACTCTGCTGAGAGGGTATTCTCTTTGATAGTTAACAGCTTCTCACAATACTTGATTTTCTAGAATAAATTATATATTTCATTCTTTTATTATCTTAAAATTTTATATCTTATGATCAGCTTTCAGATTCTACTATCAGAGACATGATTGTGGCAACAATTGCTTTGAAGTACACTCAGTCAAATTCAGTATGTTATGCTAGAGATGGCCAGGTGATCGGAATTGGTGCTGGGCAGCAATCTCGTATCCATTGCACACGTTTGGCTGGTGATAAGGCAGATAATTGGTGAGTTTGTAGGAGTTGTTGTCATAATTTTTCAAAGTATTCCCCATTCTTACTGGAATAAGATGGTGCATATTTTATCATCTTTTCATTATTACATACTTATTTTTGTTTATCACCTTGTTTTTTAATACAGTGCAAGATTTAATTTAGTGGTAGTTTTGATCATCATTAGAAGACTAATATAAATGCATATTCTTGGAACAGATAATTCATTATAATTTTTCCAGCTGAGTGTTGAAGTGATTCTTCTTTTAAACATCTTACAACATCCATTACCTTTTTATGATCATTTATTCTTCTGGAATTCTTCCCTCTCTATTGGAATTGCTTTCCTTATTGTCACTTTTATTATTTTTATTCTCATGTTTAGCATTCATCATTTCTGCTTTAATTGAAATGTCCCTTTATTTTTTTATCTTTCCATACATATTTAAATTTTGTGGTCTTATTGTTCCAATTTCTTCATTGGTTTAACTAATAATCTAAGCATCTGAGGATTCCATCCAAGATGTAATTTTTCTAAAAACATAGGAGTTGAGCAAAGATGTAGCAGTGTTGTTAAAAATTAACAAAAATCCAAGTGGTGTTTGCTAGCGGCCACAGAAGGAAGGGTTTAGCTGTGTAGAGATTATCAAAACAAATGTAATCATGGCAATCTTGAACCACATCATGCCATTGATAATGACTTCTCTATCCTTATGATTATGCTTTTCATTTCATATGCATTTATTTCCAAAAGACTCCATGATGGTGTACTACTTCATTCAGCATCTTTGATTTAGTTGTAGTGAAAGTATTGTTCTTAAACTGGAATAATTTATGAGTATTAACATTAGAGTCGCTGCTAATTATCCTTTCTAAATCATTTGAAATATTTAACTATCCCTTGTTTAATAACTTCAGCATGCATGTTTTTAATTCTGTAGGTGGCTGCGGCAGCATCCTATGGTCATGAACATGAAATTTAAAAAAGGAGTGAAGAGAGCTGAAATCTCAAATGCAATTGACAACTATGTCAATGGAACTGTCGGTAAGAGGTTTAATCCTTTAATTGCTATGCAAATCTTAGGCAATTATTTTTCTGTACATAATAATAATAATAATATTTATTTAGCCAAAGACCAGGTATTAGGTATAGGCATCGTCAAAAGAAAATCATACAAACATATGGAAATTAACAATTAGCAGATACAGTAATTGTAGATATGTAAAAGAAAAAAAGTGCAGTGAAAGAGCAATAAAACATTATAAAACAAACATAGTTCAAAGATCACACAAAGGACATGTTAAAAGAACAAAATATACAGCATTAGTTAGAGAGAAACATAGAGTTGGTTGCATGGCTTAAGAAATTAAACAATTATGTTGATATTCATACTTAGAAATTCGTCAATGGAGTAGAATGGATTTAGTAAAATCCAGTCATGAATGACTTTATGAAAGTTTTTTAAGGGTGTATCTCTTACTCTTGAGGGTAGCTTATTAAAAAATTTAATTGCAGAGTAATTTAGGCTATTTTCGGTCTTCTTGAGTCGATGTTGAGGGATGTCAATCAGTTCAGAGTGACGAGTATTGTGTGAGTGGATACTGGAACGCAGGTTAAACTTATGAAGATTTTTTTTAGCATAAAGGAGTGATTCAAATATATAACATGAATATACAGTCATAATCCTTTGTTGAATGAACAAAGGCTTACAATGGTCTCTTAAGGAGGAGCCAGTTATTAATCTTATTGCCTTTTTTTGTAGTAGTAATATACTGTGAACATGAGAAGCTTGTCCCCATAATCTTATTCCATACATTACATGAGGGTGAAAAAAGGCAAAATATACAATTCGCAGGTATGCATCAGAGACAGATAATTTAAGTCTGCGTAACATGAAAATTACTCTTGATAGTTTGCAACAGAGATTGTTGATGTGTTCCTTCCAAGTCAATTTGGGATCAAGAAAGAATCCCAGGAGTTTCACGCAGTCTTTGTTAACATGTAAATTGTCCAAAGAGAAAGTAATTGTTTGATTTTTGTTAATATTTAAAATGAGACCATTAGCACTGAACCAGTCTTTGGCTATACCTAACAAAGTCTCTGATTCAGAATGAGATTTGTGAAGGACCTTATTATGATGAACTAGTGTAGTATCATCTGCATACTGGATAGTTGTACAAGGTGTACAGAATTCCAAGTCGTTGACTGCAACAAGAAATAATAAAGGTCCAAGCACTGAGCCTTGAGGAACGCCAAATACAACTTCTCTCTTCAGAGATTTATGACAATTTGAAATTACTATTTGGTGCCTGTTGAGTAAATAAGACTCCATTAATTTTAACGAGTTGCCCCTTAATCCATAAAAATGTAATTTAAATAAAATTATTTCATGGGAAACACAGTCAAAGGCCTTACTTAGATCACATAAGATAGCTGAAGTGTTTTCCCTTCTTTCAAAGGCTTGATGAATTACTTCAACTAGGGATTCTATTGCATGAGAGGTAGACCTACCCTTGCGAAATCCATACTGAGAGGATGCAAATAGGTTGTTACTTTCAAAATATTCATATAACTGATTAAACATAATGGTTTCAAAAACTTTAGATATGACTGGGAGAATGGAGATAGGTCTATAGTTAAGAGGGTCCTCTCTTGAACCTTTTTTATGGATGGGTATAATTCTAGCAACCTTGAGGTGGTCAGGAAAAATTCCAGACCTCAGTGAATCATTGATGAGATGAGATAGTGGCACTGCAATCAAGTCCAAAACAGACTTAAGCAGATAGGGTGTCAATTCAAAGATGTCTTTGCAGTTGGAATTGGCCATTCTTGAGACAATATTGATAACGTCAACTGGAGAAATAGGCTTCCAGGAAAAGTTGGCTGCAACTCGTCCATAGTAGGATATGTAGTCTTTATAGTTGTACATAGATTGAGGAATATTATTGATAAGAGATTCAACAGAATCCAGAAAGCTGTTGTTAAATTCATCAGCACTAATGCTAGGATATTTAAGTGGTTTGTTCTGACAAGTTTCCTCTTTTATAATTGCCCAAGCTGCTTTACATTTGTTGTGGGAGTTGTTTATGTAAGATTCAATGGAACTCCTTTTAGCATCTTGTAGATATTTTTTATAGTGCTTTTTACACTGCAAATAGTTATCTTTGGTGAGTGAATTCCTGCTACTTTTATAAGTATGATACAAATTAAATAATTCACTTTTTATGGAGAAAAGCTCAGATGTAAACCAATTGCTGGTTATGGGTCTTCTTTTGTTAGTAGTTACTCTAATGTATCTAGTTTTAGAGCTATGATGAACATCCTCTTGCAGAAATTCAATGAATTCATCAAAAGAGTCATAATGTTTATCATTGATTCCATTAGCAGTAAGGATTTTTTTCAGAAGAAATCTAAAATTGTCAATTTATAATGAAGTGATGCATTTATAAGGACAAAGCACTTCATCAGACTTTTTAATATCAAAACTATTGTAAGAAATACTGGCAACCAAGGCAGAATGGTCAGAAATGCAAGGGTCAAAGACTGATGTCCTATAGAGCCATTTGTCTAAATTTAAGAAAATATTATCCAAGCAGGCTTCAGATCTGGTTGGATTTTCATTTGAATGATACAGGCATTTAAGCTAGTAGAAGTATAATACCAATGATTTAATTAAAATTATTCCCTATTCCTTATTATAATCAACTCCAATCACTAAGATTTGGCTGGTGGCTGCTTAGGTGAGCAATCATTCTGTTTGCATAAAAACAGCATGTGTTGTTTTGATTTACTCATGTAGTCAATATGTGATGTCTTGGTCACCGACAGTGGAAAGTGAACAAGAATTTGCCCCTGTTGCATGAATTACCAGTACTATTTGTAGACTTCTTTCACCATTCCACTAAGTGATCATATTTTGCCTGATTATATTTATCCTTATTATCTGCTGACATTGTATTTTATTTCTGCATTAGTCTGAAGAAATCTACAAATATTTTTTAAAAGCTAAGTACAGCAATCTTTCTAAAGGTAATAATAAAAAAGCAAGTCTCCCTTCCCAAACGTTAACTGCTACAGTGCAAAATGCATCACTGACAATAAGAGCGTGGATGCATATGACAGTCTTATATATTAATGATTTAATTCTAATCTGAAGAGGTGATAAATAGGTATTATATTTCAGGAAAGGACATGGATGAGAAGATGTGGATGAGAATGTACGATGTTGTCCCTGCATATCTCAATGATGCAGATCGCAAAGAATGGGCAGCAAAGCTTAATGGTGTGGTTCTCAGCTCTGATGCCTTCTTCCCATTCCGAGATAATGTAGATCGTGCTAAGCAGGTTTGTCAGTTATTTTTAGAAATGCTATTGGCTCGTTACCATTCTCCCCTTACATACATCCATATTTGAAGTTGAATTTCATATTTCCTTTTGCTCTGCTAAGTGTAGGGATATATTTTTCTCAGTTTTATCATTTTTCAGTCTTAGTAGACCTTGAATCATTAGTTTTCTTTTGGAAACATAAATAGTAAGTATTCTTTATGTAATGTTCACACTGCAATAATCTGTGTATTGCCATTACTTGCTTTCCATTAAAACCATAATTTGTGTATAGTTTCAGCTGTTGTGTAGCATAAATAAGAGAAGTTTTCAGCATATGATGACTGTAAAATGACATTCCTGAGCTAATTCAATTGTAATGCTCGTAACATGTATGTTGATGACATAATGTGAAAGCCAACAATGGCTGAGCTAGTCTTGAAAGAATGTTTTTTCAATAACTAAATTGTTCATTTTGTTTCAGAGTGGAGTCTCTTATATTGTTAGTCCATCTGGTTCCACTAATGATGTAGATGTTATAAGTGCCTGCAAGGAACACAAAATTACTTTGGTCCATACAAATTTGAGACTTTTCCATCATTGAGAATGATTGTGAGCATTTTCACATGATTTAGAAACCAAGTGGATATTTTTCATATGATATTTGACGACATTCCAAGAAGCATATATTTTTGAATATCCTGTTGCTGAATCTCCCACAATTATTAATCTGCAAATATGTAAAATTTATCACTTTAAATTTTATTGCATTGTTATTGCTCAAGATTCTCAATCATTTACTTTTATTTGATTGAGTTTTAGAATAAATATTTTGACAATTCAGTTTCCTGTTTTTCATTCATTTTTATCAATAATTTGTAGATTGTAAATGATTGGACTAGAGGATTAGGAATGTAATGCAATGTAAGGCTCCAAAAATGTCTTTTTAAAAATAAATATATTGTAAGGAATAGCAGAAATAAATCAAATATGAATACATGACAAACAGGTAGAACTAGTGAAGATGGAAGGGCAACTACTTTTGGCAGAGGCTTACAAGGAAGCCTCCCAATGGAGGGTATTAAGGGACCATTATAAACCTTATGATTTAACAAAGAGTATATTTATTAAGTTATGAGTAAAAGTTGCTGCAAGCTTAATACACAAAAGATTCGGTAAGACATTAATACACCCCCTGCCTTATGCCCTTGGCGGGTTGTGGGGTCTTACAAATCGTACACCGTTGTTATTACGGTTTTTATCTCCGCTTATGACTATTCCTATAGCTTAGAGAATAATTCATTTCAGGAAGTACCTTAACACGTTCAACACTGAGTGACAACGATCATCATCCAGCAGGTGCTCTCCAGTGACTGCGGATGACGATTGTCGTCCATGGTCTGTATTCCTTTCAAAGGCCTTCTACAAGTAGCGCCGCGTCCAAGCGCCACGTCCAAGCGCCGCGTCCAAGCGCTTCCATTTCTCCTTTCAGTCATTCGTAAGGCTCTATTTCAGTAAAGTGTTTCGTAGTTTTCATTTTTAACCAATATTTTTTTAAAAACTTTTTTTTCGACGATCGACATCAAATTTAAATATTAAAAGTTGAAGTAAAAAAATTTTTTTTTTCTATTTTTCTTTGGTAAATTCATGATTAGGAATACAAAGATAATCCCATAAAAATAAATTTCAGTCACTGGCAAAAATTGAAAATTTACCCTCAGCGTTGAAAGTATTGAAAAAAATGTGCAACGGCAATGTGTCATTCGCCACTATAAAAAAGAATTGACAATCTGCCTAAGTCAAATTGAAATTGCTTTTCAACCATTCCCAAGGATTGAGAGGGACTGGATCTCTGGGAAACCGCGTGCAGTGCAGATGTGTGATCTCCTTAGATATGGAATTAAATACTTTTAATTTCCCTGGACCCTGGGATTTAGGTCCCTTGAATTCTTTACACCAACCTAGTGTCGAACCTAGGATCATTTTGTGAGTGTTCTCTTCAGTATGCAGTAGAGAATAACTTCATGTACTTGGAGTTTAAATTTCAATTCCCTAGTTTAACGGGAAGTGTCTAAAAAAAAATTCCGAAAAATGTACGACAAACCGTGCAATGCATCCTTAACCCTTAGAGTGCCAGCATCGCTCTTAGAGACTTTTTTTGATGGCTCTAAATGTAAATAAAAATGGAATAAATCGTATTTTGTGTTTCTATTCTTTTTTTGTACCTTAGGTTATATTTTGATACAACTTTTTCTCACGTAGATCCAATATTCGAATTTATACGGTTACTCTTATACTGCAGTGCAGTACAGCACATTGAGTCTCTCATCCGGTCCGTTGCTCTTGCGACTGAAATGCTGAGTGTCATCAAAACATATCGCCCCCTTAGTGGGAGATAATCACTCTTACCTAATGAGGGTGACATTGTTTACTGAAGAAATGCAAAGTGCTGCATTGGCTTTCAGGCTACCCTGCTTGTGGGCTGTAAACACGAAGAAGGTTAGTCACTCTCTGTGTAAGAGCAGATTTGGATGCCATCACTGCCTGACAGTGTTTGCAGTAAATGCGTACTTTCTACTGCTTTTCTCAGTATTCATTCATTTAGTGCCTGTGCTTTTTTATATTGGAAAATCATTGAAAAAACAAAATGAGTCTGCCAATGAAGAAAAAGGAAACTTTGAATGAAGAAGAAATTTTTAAATTGATGAGTGATGAATCGAGTGACAGCGATTTTTTGCTAAGTGATACTGAAAGCAGTGCATCTGAAAATGAAGTAAGTGAAGATGAAACTGAACTTCTTCTGAAAGTGATGCTAGTGAAAGCTGTTGGGTTGAAAATGATGCTGATGGACAGGACACACCACAACTTCAACATCACTTTTCAGAGCTTCCAGGTTTGAAGCATGCCCCACTGACTGATTCTAGGCCAATTATTTATTTTCATCTCTTCTTCACTGAAGTGAATTCTAGAGTGAGTTCTTGGAAACCGAAAGTGGCAGAAATAAAAGCTTTTATATATACTGAACATGGGCATAATTACTAAACCAAACATATACAGCTACTGGTCGAAAAAGAAATCTTTGTCAACTTTTTGGCTGCGGCACATGTTCTCTCGTAATCTATTTCAGTTATTGCTGAGGTTTTTTCATCTTGTAGACAATTCCAAAATCCCCACGCTTTTGATTCATCCTATGACCCATGTGCCAAATTTCAGCCAATAGTTGATCACGCCAATAGTATCTTTCAACATTACTATACTCCCCACTAACGATTGAGCATTGATGAGAGTTTGGTTGGTACCAAAAGTCGTAGAAGATTATTGCAGTACTTGCCAAATAAACACCATCATCGCTGGGGAGTAAAATTTTAGATGTTGTGTTATTCAGTCTCAAATTAGTCTTGCATTCTATGCTTACCTTGGAGTAAAAGTAACAAAGACAAGGTGATGTGAATAATAATGGTCTGGCCTATGCTGTAGTAAATATATTGCTTACTATAGGAAATTATACGAATAAAGGTTACCACATCTTTTGCAACAATTCTTTAGTTAGATTCCCTTGGCTAGGTATGTTTACACAGTCGAGATGTATATTACATATATATATATATTGTAATGAATTTTCCAATTCATACATGCATAAACAAAACTTTTATTTGAAAAATAAACGAAACACTAAATGAAATAATTATCAGTCAAACAAAAAAAAACAAGTAACCGAACAATTTAAGCTTAATATTGCTGTCGCACTACTCTCTTAAACCAACGAAAAGTGGCCGGTGAGTATCGCTTCACCTCCGGAGACACCCCGCAGAGTTAGTTGTCCTCTCTCGATCTCTCCACCCAACTCACTTCCTCTTATCACACTAAAAATATTCACATGGTGACCAATGCGCCACCACATGAAATCGTCTCGTAACGAAAACAAAAAAAATAACAACTCCACTCGCACGGTTCACAAATTAAAATAATTCATTACAATATATTATGTATATCATATATATACGAGTAAAAGTTGCTTGCATACTGCAAGCTTAATGTAAGATAGATTAACTAAGGCATTGTACACCTGCTGCAACACTCGGCATTCCATACACCGAGTTAGAAAAACTGCCCTAGCATGGAGCTAAGGAACCTCAGGGTAAAAACCACTAGGTATACTATAGAGGTGTTTGCTCTTTATCGATGACGTGAATTTTAACGTTTTATCATACCTAGAAATACCCTAAATGATTTCTTGAAAATTTGTCCTAGCATCGAACCTGGGTCTATGAGGACAAATATTCTTACAGCATACGATAGAAATCCCTATCTTCTATAGATGAAGCAAATTTCAACCTTCTACCTGACCGGGTAGAAGACCTCAGTTGGAAAAGAATTGGCAATCCACAACCACGGGATCAAGGAAGGACCTCAGGATCCCCTGGAGCCCTTGATCACCGCAGGAGTAGAACGCTCTAAATACGTTTTGCGTTAAGTCTATCACCTCTGTTCAGTTTCATTATATTGTGTGTAAAGAAGGAGCATAGACCATACCTCGTAATTAAAAAAATCAAATAAAATCCTATCAAGGACCTGTTCTGTAAAATAGTACTGTTTGTCTGAGAATATTTTTAGAATCGGCGCTCCACAGGGACAGGATAGGTATTCGAATTAATAAGATTTTTTTTCATGCCATGGCATATTACGTAAGGAAAATTTCCTTACAATTTGCGCCCAACGTGGGGCCCGATAAAGTGGCGTAATTATTACGTAAGGAAAATTTCCTTACAATTGGCGCCCAACGTGGGGCCCGATAAAGTGGCGTAATTATTACGTAAGGAAAATTTCCTTACAATTGGCGCCCAACGTGGGGCCCGATAAAGTGGCGTAATTATTACGTAAGGAAAATTTCCTTACAATTGGCGCCCAACGTGGGGCCCGATAAAGTGGCGTAATTATTTGGTAAGGAAAATTTTCTTTACAATATATATATATATATATATACACACACACAGTAAAACCCGGTTAAAACGTTTTTCAGGGGACCAAGCGAAAATTGAGTCTTAAGCGGAATAACATTATAACCGGGTTGTGTAATGCCGGTTGCCTAACATAATTTTGAAGAATGGTCTGCTTGTCGCACAAAGAGAACCTCTTAGTTACTTGCGCAGTTACAAATTCCATTTTATCAGGGAAAAGAATGGTACTTTTTCATTATACTTATAGTTCATTTATTTGTTCCCCGATGGATTTTCGCAACACCTCTCCTGATACTGTGAATTTTATTATTTGATCGGTTTACATACGAGCAAAATTTACGTACTTGATGCAACCAATGAGGAACGATAACGCACGTTTTTCTTCGTGTCAAAAAATTATGTTATTATTATTAAATAGGAATTTTATTTTACATAACATGCTTTCTTGTGAGCCGAATAATCACAGGGAAAACTTAGGACATTCTTAAAACATCGCGGTTTTGTATACTTCCCGATGTCAAGTGGCCTCAGTTTTTCCGTGCCGTCCGCATTAGCGCACAGAAGCACCGTTAATCTTTCTTTACTGAGTTTTCCTCCATGGCACTTCTCAGTCTTATAAACATAAGACTTATTCGGCATGAGCTTAAAAATAGTCCAAATTCATCCGCATTGAAAATGTTATTGGGCTCATACGCCTTAATCAGCTGCGGGAGGGTAGCGGACCTCCAGATTTCAGCGTCCTC
>KZ309173.1:39630-172615 GCA_000376725.2 Ladona fulva | reverse complement strand
AGCGACGGTAGAAAGATTTAACAGATACCTTAGCTGATTTATATCAAATCTTACTAACCACAAACACATTTTATGGAAATTTTTCCGAAATATTCGCCATTTGCAGGATGCGTGCCAAAGAAATGTAGTCTCCGAAACATATCTACCCTAGGCTGACTCATCTCACCGTAAATTTTTTGCGTTAAGTAAATGGCTGTGTATTGGAATTCCTTGGCTTTAGGAGGAATTTTAAGGGGCTTTTTCACTTCCTTGCGGACGCTTGAAAAAATCGCGTGAATATCGCCAAATGAGAAGTGACTCACGGCCACGAGCATTAACCCAAAAGTCGTAATTGGCGCCTCACAAATAGATCCACGCTCTACTTCCTGGTAACGAGTAAACTTACGTATCCTTGTCAGCCGTTGCAATAATACAACCGAGAATCCCTCGTTTTCTCCGAAAAGGTAGTCTGCGAGCTGCAGAAACATTAATTGCTGAACGCGGCGGAAGCAGGGCGTATGTTTCTTCTGAAGGACGAGCTTAGGTGGTGCGTGGAATCCAGAGCCGTGCACCCAAGTTATTTCGGTGTGGAGGTAGTAATAGTTTGTGGGCTGGAAGAAGCGGATGAAGGTTATATCTGGATCCCAGTCTATGCTCTGTGGCATTATGGGATGTAGGTGGTTAAAGGATAGTTTCCAAAACAACTAACATAACAATGTTCCATTGTTTTTTAATTCTGGCCATCATAAGCTTTTCGTTTCAGTCTTACCGCGACCAATGCTTGTTTTTTAAACATTTTAATTTCCTGAATTCCTTTAATAAGTATACATAATCTCCTGTGTAGCTCGCTACGTTTCCATGATGATTTCTTTTAGTTGATAGATTGAAATGTAGCAATTAATCTGTGCCATTTCATCTTTTAGGCACTGCACGTACGAAACTGATTTATATGTTGAAAATCGAAAACACCTCTCAAATGAGTTTCCTCTGCATCAGATAGTGTATGTGAAAGTGAGTCAGCAGTATCTTTTTGGATCGTAGATTGGAGACCTCTCTTCTTGGTAACTACATTTAACATTCGTATAAATAAAACATAGCTTTGTTCCACCCTTGAGATTCCCTATGTGGTGATTGTCATACAGGAAACAATATTATCTTCTTCTGAGGTTCCCGGAAAATTCCGCTCGCTGCACGGTTCTTTATATAGTTTAGAGGGAAGAAGTGATGAAAGATTCCTCTCTGTCAGTAGCTGCGATATTCCTATTGTACAGGATCTAAAAGGTTTTCAATTAAGATTTACTTTTTCAATTTCTCATTACTTATCTGTTTCTCTCATTGCAGTATCATTTGTATTTTTTCTATATTAATAGTAGTAGTACATATAAGTGAAAAATTTTTACCTGATAATCTGTTGCATTTCTAAAGATAAAAAACCGTGAATGCTTTTTGCATCGAATCATATTAAGTATGATCATCAATTTTTAATCCAAATTAAAATATCAATTAGGCTAGTCCCTTGATAACATGCAGTTGTGTGCCCTACTATTTCATCAACATTTATTATTCTATTTTAAACAGTATGCTTGAAAATTCAAATGTATTTCATGCTGAATCTTAGATGAAAATTTCTGTGTGTCTGAAATTACGTTTTACAAGATTGGTATAAAGAGGGTTGTGGTTTGAAGCTGGAGAATGTTCTCACAGCACAGGCTCGACATCCACAAACACGTTTTTAATCATGTTTTCCAAGATTTGTTTTTTGTTTTTTCACTATTTTTTTCGGATGAAGGTCGAAGTACTACTAGAGGTCTCTCTTCGCTTAAATTAGCCTTCAAGATGAGAAATATTTTATAAACATTAAGGCTCCTGACGTTTTTTGATTCACCCATGAGTTGCGCACGTTCTAATTCAGTAGCATCCGGAATCGTGTATTTGGTAAACTCTATGCTCATCAAATATGACTCATATTACCATCCCGCAGTCAAACTCTCCCCATCTGTTATTCGTCCGTCGGAGTCCGGTCACTTAGTGTTGTGGTTCGCTTTCGAACAGTCCATGTAAACAGTTTGAAAGAGAGAAAGTGGTACGTGGGCTATGCGTCTTTCTATCCAAGGTAAAGCGATTCGATCACTTCCCAAAATACCCGTGCACCTTTGTATTCCATTCGCCAGGGAATTATTAAAAGTCTGGTAAGCAAACGCGAGTGCAAGCGGCAGATTTAGCGACGCCCACGAATCCCACGCTCGGCGGAAGTCTTAAAAGCAATGGGTTTTTGCACATTCATACCACAATAAAGTTCGGAAGCGAAATGTGTGTAAATTAATCAAGATTCCATTCTTTCTTGACTTTAAAAAAGAATTCGGAAGACTCGAGGGAAAAACTTTTCATGGAAAATACGCTCTTTATAGATTTCCGATGAATGTAATTGTAACTGTTTGGATGCCAGGATTTCGGACTGAAGTATTTTAGTTTTACGGGCCCTAATAATTCAGACAGATGCCTTATCTGGCGCTCGTGATTTCCCATTCCGTCAAAGAAACTTTGTAAATGTAACAGAAGCGAGTTATTCTTCGATTATTTCCTAGGAATCTGGGAAGTTTTAAGAAGACTTCGCCAATTGATTTGCAGACAAAACGTTTACAGTAAAATTTCATAATCTTATATTTGCTGGAAAAGAAATTTTTCTGATCAATCTTTTGATCGAGTTTTTATGTTTTGAATGAAACGATTCTCTCTGTTAAACTTTTCTTGATAGAATGAACGCATGATATGCATTAGTGATTTTCCGTGGGATACCTTTAATCCTTTGTGCGAGGCGCAAGCTCTTCTAGCTCTTTCAGCGTTAGAAGACGAACGTTTGCAAATAAAAGATAGCAAATCATTGATCGTTTTATTATTAATTTCATACTTTAGGTACTAATGTAGCGAGAACAGTAAATATATAATTTAATCTAGCTTAAGTTGAAATTCCTCGACAGAATGTAAAAAGTGTAAGACAGGAAGATTAGGTATGCCTGCTGCCAAATAGCTTAACATTTTATAAACATTTATCGGGGAAGAGTTTTTGTATTTCAATAGAGATAGATATTTGCTCAATTTGTGTCCATAATTTAGTTTTGATTAATCAATATATTGGTTAGTTAATGGCAACAGTTCTACTAAGAACTCTTTAAGATTATACTAAGTATAAATTAAGAATATTTTTCGCAGTAAAACAAATATTTGAATGCATTAAAAGCCTTTTGGTCGAAGAATGATTATTTTTTTGGAACAATTAAAATATATTTCTTGAAATTAAAGTCAGTCTTGTACCAATGATGTAAATCCAAAACTAATTATTTTGGTACTTATCCAATTTTTACTCAAACCTCCTGAAGAGTCGTTAGTTTAAATAATTCGATAAAGGAGTGAAATAATGTGAAAACGAGCGAGAAACAGTATTCTTGGTTTTACGGAGTACAAACCTTGGGTTTCATTGTTTCTGTTCTCAACACCGAAACCGGATGTATGTATGAATAAAGGCCTCACCCACGTGATTTCAAAAATTATATGCCTTAATAATATCGGTTGAAATGTGAAGGAATTCAGAGATCGACTCTGACCACGGGTACTTCACCACCCTCACAAAGACAGGAAAGATTTATTCTTTCCTGTGGCGAAAAGATTATAATTCGAAGGCCACAATCCCCAATTGTTTCCCGCACCTCGACGTTTGCGGGCGTGGAGTCTTGAAGCGATCTTGTTGAATTTCCAAGAAGGCCGCCCGGGAGCCTCTCGTCCGGAACCGTTCCCTGACGTAATTCCCATTGACTTTTCCTGTGGTGACTTGTCCGAAGGATTCGCTGCAACGCCTCTCTGCAGCGAGATAACCGGTTGGAAAACAGTTCTCAAAAACGATGTCCGTTTGAATAGCTGGGAGGGGAATTTATCGCCTTCGAAGACAATATCCGTCCAACACGTGGGAGATACAAGATGTGGAGAGTTGTTGCGGAGAAAAACAAACCTGGCGAATGAATCGTGATGTAGAGAAACCTGTGCCAAGGAGTGGGAACTTGGGAACGTAGTCGAAAAATCAGCGGAATTCTTTCTTGGAGCCCATTCTGGAGATCTCCGAAAGCGGATCATGGTTGTAGTTCACGTTTTTCCGCATGCTGTTTTGTGTCCCGACTTAACGTATAGGTACAGTCACCAGAGGCCGCGGTTTTCCGGGATTTTTGCTGGAATTCGATTCTGGAATCCCGGGAACATTCCATGGATGCCTGCAACTTGCATGCTATTCCGGTATAATACTAGAGTAGTAGTAATATTGTTAAAAGTGTCTCGACAGCTTATGTAATTTTTCGCGTGGGACCCCACTGGGAGTCAAACCCGGTTCCGTTTTCACCAAAGTTGAAAACGTTACGTTTTAGTTTTAGATTTAGTTCAAATTTTCTGTTTGTATATCAATGTTTTGAATTTCATATAATATGGATCTATCTTATGAAGGAGAGAAATAACTAGGTGTTAGTATTAATAGATAATTGGAGGGCTCATCATTCAATCATTTGAATACCCTTAACGACTAAATGTTAATTTTTTCAGCTCTCCTTGTAAAATACCGATTTAGTCACGATTTTCCCGGATTTATAATCCTCTATGTGGTAAATGTCCCGATTTTGGTCTTTGAACACTGTACTGGATACCTGGAGAGGTAAGTTATTCCTTGGTGTATGTAGGAGGATTTAGCACAATCAAGGGGTGGAATTTATTATTGATCATAAATAAAAGCAATCCAGAGCTAGTGAAATAAGCCTTTACATCGAGGATTTTAATAATCAAGTCACTTCTCGAGAAGATATTAAATGGAATATAAGTATGAATCAATTGCCTCTGCTATTTATAGTCGTTGTGTATAGCATTCCTTAGAGGATGTAATCAATATGATCTCGCTTAACCTGGTGGAACGCCATACTGAAATAAATAGTAATTTAATATTTATTACCTTATAGGAAGTTGTTTGAAAGATTAAAGGTATCTTCCTGCATAGATCTTACTCAATTTATACTTTCTAGTGAAATAATTAATGACTAAGATTTTTGGAAGAATATTTTTGACTTATTTTCAGTAAAAAAGTACTTAGATTTTTTTAACATTCGGAATAAGAGGGAACATCTATGCCTATATGCTCTCTTTGCAAGAAATGTATTCATTGAAAAAGTATTTAAACTTGGTAAAATATAGTGAATATAGTGCTGTATTACGTAAACTTCTCATTGTAGACGTTCACACTTCCGCTGGTCGTGCCGTCTGCAAACTGTGTATCAATGGTCAGTCTGATCGATCGAAAGGGAGTTATAATTTAGCATTTCCTACAACTGCAGTGGCAGTGCTTCCCAAAAGCGCACCATATAGGAGACTCACTAAAGCAGATTCCTCCTTTAAAATTCAGCGCACATATGAAGTCATACTTGGGTCGTTAACTCTTCTCATTAGCGATGGCCTTAAAAAGCTCCATGTCGCCGACCTGAGGCGTTGCGAATTTAGAGCCAACGAGTGTTGGTGTGACTTTTCGGTGGGCAAATATATTTCTGTTGAATGCTTTTGGAATTCAGCGTCGCTCTTCCGTATTTTCGGTAGATAGCGGTCTCGGAATATGCATTGTGTACGGAATGTATCTCGGGAAAATTTCCCTGCTCTATTTTCAAATCAGGAAAGCTACCGATGTGTCTGTGCAGTTTTCAGCCCGATGGCCGGTTAGGACCTCATCCCCTCTACCATTAACTACGAAGAGCCAAGAGAGGGACATGAGGCTTACTAACAAGATGAGGAGTGAGGTAGTTTGCCCTCGATTTCCTCGCTGAGCCAGAATGCTATGAGCAGAACAAGTCCGCGTTAGTGAAGCACAATGACTCCACGAGTAACACTTTTCGTAACATTGCGTAAGGAGAAACCTTAATTAATTGTATCTACATCGGAAATACCCTGCAAGCCGCCTTTCGGCGTGTGGCAGGAGGAAGATTATGCAGCATAACTCATACCTCAATAGCTTTCATATCATCACAGCCATGAACAAGGCTAGACAAAAGTAAATAAAAGATACATTTTTTTCTCTATCCCATACCAAAAGACAAATGATAAACATTATGGTAGCAGGACCAAAAGCTAACTATTTATGCGGAATATTTTTATGTATGCGTAATATGGATATCTATGAATTCCATTCGCTGATAGCCATAGATTATAATTACTGTTCACATATATTCAATTTATGGCATACTATATTACATATCCTTGAGGCTGGGGCTGGCAAAGTGCGGCCTGGTAGGCAGTTTCTTACGTCCTTGGAAGCGTGCAAGAATGAAATCCGCTGTTAAGGCTGTTTTTATCAAACGGTAGAAGTATAGTTGCCTAGCAAAATTGCCTTCTCCTAATAAGCTTTGGTTGTGGTATTAGCTGCCATAAAATGTTTTATCTCAAAGGCCATCACCAATCTGTAGTGCACAAGAGCCTATTATTATCTATTTTTCTTTTATTACATTTATTCATTTATTAATTTCAGTCTAATTAATCATGTGTAAACGGTGTCTATCCATGATCTTCAAAGTGTAGAACACACAGGGTTACTTACTGTGGAAAAAGTACAATGACATTCAAGTCCAATTCAATTGGAAGTCCAGTCCGCCATAGCATCAACTACTCGCGCCGAGGAATATGTCCGCCAACCATTTGAAGTAGTTAGAATACCTACCCGGAAAATGTTCGCCAACCTTTGCCCTGTATTTATTTGATCATTTTCGTAGACTCGGGTATTACTGACTCTCGTAGATACTGATTACGTAACGGATAAAGTTAATAATTCAAATTTTACTACCACCGATATTTTGATAATAGTAGCCGTGCCGTAGGTAAACTGCGCCTTAGTAATTTTTATAATCAAATTTCGTGCCAATTTTTGTATTCACTCTCCGTCTTACAGATATAAACAAACGGTAATCAAACGAGTTAAATTGATACTGTGAAGGATTCATCGTAATAGAAAATTACTCCGCTGGTGATAGTTTAAATTTCGTTCCACCCGCACAAAGGATTTCCATCGCCCGTATAATGAGCGAGAAAGCGAGAGGTGTGAGAAAAGAGGGCTTTCATTTTCTCAGATTTTTAACCGACAATGTTCACATGTGCTAGTGAAAGTAGAATTTTTAAGGAAAATAGGGTGTTCGTGGCGGGAATATCTCCAGGTTACATCGAGAAAGAAAATTTCGTTTCCAGACGCTCCGAGTCCAAGTGATATCAAAAGGTTAATCTCATTCTCGCGCGTGCACGCGTCGTTTTTCGACGATTTTTCTTTTTTCGGATGGTTTCTCTTTTTGTGACACTTATTTGATCTTCCTTTTGAATGTCATCAAAAACTGCCGCTCTATAATTGGCACATCGTCTCTTAGTCTACGACTCTGTCGTTCTCACTTTCTTCTCCAAATAGAAGTCTCTCGACAATCCACAGTCAGAATCTAACTCCATCTGCCGGTGATAACTCTTTATTAGTGATATAGGTAGATATTAATTTGAGATGATTTTGTATTCAAATGTAAACTCAACATTCCCGATGTTACAGCACCTTTCTTTTTCCATATTCATGTTGGAATAACTGGAGAAATGTTTGCAAGTGTGAGCGCTTGTATACCTTTAAAAGAAGAAAATGTATGAACAGTTGATGTTTGTACATACAGTCCATAAATAACAACAGCGAACTTCAGTAACTAATGTCATTCTTCATTAAAAAATTAAGTTTCCCCAGTTTGAAGGTACTTTCCTTGAGTTGTAAACACTTTTAGCGCTTACTATGGGTACAAAAAGTACCCTATACTATGCTATAGTGATGAAAATAAATCAAGGAATATAAATTATTGAATTAACAATGAACTTTTATTGATTAGAGATGGATTATTGTTACATTTTGGCCGTCTCTTTTTTATATAATTATGATTCCATTATAATATAAATTGAATGAAAAATAGGCTAAGAATTACCTGTTATGGGCAGTTATTACATTGATATTTGCTAAACACTCGTTGAATAGAATCAATTTTGAAAGAAATTCTCGTTAATTTTGTCTTACTTTTTTACATATTACTGTTAACTTTTTGTTTGTGAAGTAAGGTATGCATTTATGAAAAAATGAACTTCATCTGTTAAATTGAAAAATTTCTCAAGATACTATTGCATATAGCTTCATTCAAATCAACTGGCGCTCTCAGATGATGATATTCACGTGTTAGATAGGAGAAACATGGCGATGATGATAACATCAAAACTTATCCGTATGAAAGTAATTCATTGCATTTTCAGTATCTATGATAGCGTGTCGAGATGGGGGTATGAGGTAGTCGCATTGACGAATAATTTCCTCTCCTTGAGATTACGCGGAAAAATAGTCGCATTAAAAGTAAAAGCATGTTCTACATCAACGTCCTCGGACAAATTAATTGACGTAAGACCGGTCCTTGGAAGTTGCTCGTCCTCTCCAGGTCTCCCGCCTACCTCGCATCCAATTCGATAAATTTGCATAAAATTCCATCTTTAATGCTCCTTTCATTACTCTTCTCGGCGTATGTACATCCCGTTATATTCCGATATAATGAGATGAGCTGATTTCATCCGAATTCGGTTCATGAAATATTCACGTGGAATGTGACCGATTCGACCTTGCGCGAGATTCGCAAACTATAACGACCATGATTATGGCTTGAACCGATTCGTCGTCGCTGATTTGATTGAAGTTTTGGAGACTTGTCTGATTCGAGGCACCTGGAAAAAATATGGAATTTCGTTCATCTACAAACTTCTGGGATGCGTTATGGAATGAGAAGAGCATCCTGGAAATTTCGACATCTTAAGAGTGAACAATATCTGCTCCTTCTTTCTTATGCGCCATAGCTTCTTGGAAGATTTATGAAAGGAATACTTACAAATATAGGAATGGGTTCATTGGATGAAATCCATATCTATTTTGCTACGCATGAAATTATATGCGGAAAAGTAGATTTATCAGTGCGACTTCATATCAGTCGTTGTCTTTCTATTAGAAGTAAGAAATTGCTCTTCGTCCGTTGGCCACGTTCACAGCAGTTAATTCATTCGAATCTGTCGAATCTGAAGGTTTATCAGAAGGATATCTTTCTGCACCAACCCTTATTTTGTATCCCAATCTCACTTGGGTGTTTTTAAAATAATTTATGATAATATTCTCAATGTGTTACATCTATATATATGACTTTGTACAATGTGCTATGCTGTAATGAGTTAGCTAAACTATGAGCTATCGTTAATATAATTTTAATGCTTTAATTTCTTTGGCCATTCAGAAACTGCCTAATACGTTTTAACCATCCATAATATTTTAGCGATTTCATCGTAAATTTGTAGGTTAAAAAATTGAATTAGATTCTTAAGTCTTTACGTTTTTTAGGTGTAATTAGTTAGCTCATTCTAATCTGCAAAATCATATCACTCGTCTATATTATTTCCTGAGGAGTTTCACATATTTGAAGGTAAATCAGCCGTCATAATGTAAGCTTTCCTCTACGGCACTGCAAGAAGGCAAAAACGTAAGATTTCCAACGTCTCCTAACTTTCTAACACCTGGAAATAACGTAAATTGGTTATTTGCCCTTGTGCGACTTCCGAACTTGAATTAACCTTAGCGAGTATCGATCCTCCTCGCGACCTGTTTCGTTCGACCGACGCATAAGTTCTCAGCTTCTCCTCCGTAGTTCGGTGGGACCTTCCCCGTGCCCACGCGGCGTAATGTGTTTATGCATCTTCAAGGTGAGGCGTGGCTCCGTTCTAGCGGCGGATCCTTCGCTGTCGAAAGGAACATCCCGGAAATTCCAAGTCGGTTTTAATCGGCTCGAAGGCTCCGCGTGCCGGGAGGGGAAGATGACGGCCGCGTTTTGTTTGTGGTTGTGAGAGAAAAAAAGAGGCGCCCCGGAGGTCGACGACTCATTCCTCGTGGAAATAATTCAAAGTCACCACTCTCTCTCTCACCTTAATCTTGGGATGAAAAATGAAAGCTTTCGGGAGATGAATGCCTTGCCTTGAAATGGAGGATACGAAAAGCACGTCGCGGAATGGTTCTTCTTTTTGTTCCTCTTGGAGACGGAGCGACGTCTTCTCGGTCATGGCCATCGCGGTACGTGCCAAAGTTGCATCCGTGCGGAGCTGAGGCGGTTTGGGGCGTCCAAAAACTATTGGGCGAATTTCTCGATTTCTTTGGAGATTCTTTCCGGATGGCCGACGATGGTGGATTCGACTTTTAGAGCGATAAATTTTTTGAGCTCGTCTCCGAGGAGTTTTTCTCTACGAATTCCAACGATTGTTGTCAATCACTCGTAAATATCGTCTCCCAATCTCTCACTGATCTTTGATTCTCGCGGTGCGAGGCCTCTCAAACTCTCACCTATGCTCTCCAAAGGCATTTTGGCCTCACCGACCATCATCAAGATATTGGTGATTGAAAAGTCGTTATAAATGTTAGTACACTTTTAAATTGTTTTACGTGTATTATATTGCATATCACATTACTTATATTTACAAGCGATGATGCTAACAGTAGATGTTGAATGTGTAAATGATAAAAGGCCCACTAAGGTGATTTTTGTCGCCCTAGGTGAAGAAGCTTCTAGCCTCCTGAGATAATTTAATAAATTAAGGTTTAAAATGAGAACAACGAGTCGTTGGACTTATTCCTATAGAAATACTAGAGTTTACCTCTGTGTAAATTTTAAACTGAAGGTGGGTAGTTTTTGACTTTGAATTTCTCCGGTTATCTCTGGCTTGTTCTCATCTAGATGTAAGAAGAGACAAATTAGTCTCAATCTCGCCCATAAATAAAGACGATTTATTATTATTATTATCTTTCTTATGTATGCTGCAGCAGCACTAATTACTTTCTCCTCTTTCATATTGAATGTAGACAAAAGTTATACGTTCAAAATTTGATAGAATTTGATTGATTAAAATTTGCAAAAACGACCAAAACGATTATCGGGTGTTTCGATTTCCATAAATTATAATTCCCATTTTGCCCTTTGAGAATTCGCGCCCTAGGCATATGCTCTTCTTGCCTTACCCTCATTGCGGCCCTGCACCCGCATACCTTTTGATCTTACTTAATTTCGTGAGTCCTCAGATGTAGGGTTGCTGCCTATTCGGTTTTCACGAATAGACTCCGATTTTCATCATAAAATAATGTGATTTTATTTTCTCCAGTCTATCTTGAACAATTCTTTCGAGGTCGTATTCTCCAGTTATGTGGTACTAACAATTTAAAAATCCCGTTTTTGACAACACTATAACTACTACTCATCGGTCTTCTACGACACACGAAAGATCCTCAAAGAGCTCCTATCCGAGGTAAATGGTTATCAAACGGACGGTACTATTAGTATGTCATCTTGTGTATCACGAATCATTATTCAATGTTATAGATTTCAATCTCTATTCACTTTGTAGCCCTTCGAGCCATTTGGCATGTTAATAGGTAGTAAAGAACAGGAAACGCCTCCAAATACCATCGAGTCATCAATGGTTTCCTATAAAAACTGTCGTTAATTAATCCGTTATCCGAAACACGTGGTGGTCTTATAATGTAGAATGTTGGACGAGGTTGGGATAAATCCGTTAGAATCTATCATGCTTCGGATCGGTGAAGTATCTTGTAGATGTACATGGTAACATTTGGGCATCCTTACCGAAATTATAAGGTATTCCCTTAATTTCTGGAACCTTGACCCTCATCTTAGTGAATTTCGAAAATAGAAAAGGTCCGAGGATGCTGAGATACCTTTCTCCAGGTCCGTCTATTAATACATCTTTCAGCCTTCACTATGAGGAAAATTTGTCCATCAGCTAAAATGTATGGCATTTCCGCCTCTAGAATAGTGTGCTTACTGCGAAGAAAGTGCTCAACGAGAAAGATCTCTGTTAGAGTATTTTGATGGAAACTCAATCTCTTCCAAAATCCACTAGCGTTATCCAATCATCTCTGCCAACGTCGTCATCACATCTCGGGGTGCTCCAGATTCCATCTTCCCCTTCTAACTTTATGAGCTCTGATTTTTATCTTGTAGGTGTGTTCTTATGTGTTATTTATTTTTACTATCGCCCGAAAAGTAATGATTTGATATTCAGGAAAATAATCAGCTTTCACTGAAGAATTTCGTTGAGCAATATTAATATAAATCTATCCGACAGATTCAATTTGTGGCAGTGCAACGGTAGGTGACTCTCTCCAATTTTTAAATATTCAATAAATCTATAGGGTTATAAATAAAACCGTAGGTAGCTCATATTTCCATGCGATACGAATGACCAATTTCAACGATCTACGCAATTTCTCTCTTGTAACCTGTTTTTCCTTCTTTACGATTATCAGATGCAACGGAAAATTACAAGCAGTCGTGTAAGCGATGATTTAAAGAATAATCGATTGCTAGTACCATATTTAGATATCGTATATGTTGATGAACCACAAGTATCCTTTTAACCGAAAAATCATCGATTAGCAGACGCTTGATGGAATACAGGAAAAACTGTCGTCAGTCTAACATTGCCTTATGGCAACTCGGAATACCAATGGCATCCGTATTGGAAACGACAGTGCGGAAAATTTCGAAGTAATATTGATAAATCTCGTATTACTCAAAAAGAAAACGATAATGGTATCGGTCTTTCGTCTGAAAGTACCGTGTAATCCTAAACTACTCCATGTTGATTTTTGTTATTTCTCGGTAACACAAAAAGATAATAAAAAAGTTGGAGATGTTATAGAGAATGGCGCTCGGTATAAATCTGATAGTTTAACGGCTTGATGGTTATTTACGCGTGTTGTAAAGTATCTTGCTAGAATATTTTCTTCTTCCATTGGAGGTGGAACTTCGGATCCGGCAAATTTTTGCGTAACCAGGCATCCGAAGGGGAGGAGAAATGACGCTTATTTCTCGAAAAAAATAAATAAACATTCCCAAAAAGCGTTGGGGTGCACGGGAGCGTCGTAATTTGCGAAAAGGGGGAAAGGAGAAAAAACGAAGCAACTGTCTTTATCTCTCGCCTCTCACTGCATAGTGCATTTCCTTAGTTGTGGAAACCCTGAGAGTGCGGAGTTATTCGCTCCCCCTTTCAACCCTCTCCTTCGCCCCCAGAAAACAGCCCCTTTGAGCAACTTTTTCTCGGACAAGGAGGGGAGACTGTAAGGGACCGAGATGAGATCCGATACGCGAGCGAAGGGATGGAAGAGGTTGTGAAAGTGGATGGATAGAAAAGTTGGAAAGAATGTCGGAAGAACGGAAGTGAATGAGAGAGGCGAAAGATAAGAGGGGAGATGTACAAGAAAGGGAGAGAGTGGACATGAAGGATGGTGCGGAAGAAGGCATCTCTGAAAGGGCGGTAACGTTGGCGCAGGATAGGAAAACTTGTAAGATTATTATCTTTGTAAGATTTGGCAGGGCTGGGCTTCCTAACCTTTTGTCATCCGCGGTACTTTTAGGAATCGACTCATACTTAGCGAAAACCAAAGTATACTTTTTTAGTATCAGTCTCCATTCCAAATGAAAAAGAAGGAATAAAATATTTCTGTATCATCATACGAGCTCCACTATAATCGTGAGTTAGACGTAAGAAGGGACTAGATGGTCCCAATCTCGCCCACAGTAAAGACATTTCAATTCTGTTCTACTCATAATGCGGTGTTTATTTTTCAGAATGAAACCTATGAGTAGTATTACATATTTAGAAACACGTTGCGAAAATTAACGATATATCGAGACCAGTCGGTTTCTACCTAATTAGTTCCTTCCTTCTTGTAGCCGTATAAATTCCTGGTTTTCATTTTTTATCTCTCCATTACATGTGCAGAATAACACACTTGATTTTCTTTTTGTGTTGTTATTAATATTTGACGTATGCTATCTCCTCCGTAGAGGCGTAGTTATACTAATCGGCACACTATTCCATAATTAACATTATCCCAAAATTTCCAGCTCTTATGTCTTCATTTTTTCTTTTCGCCGATTCTTCGGATACCAACCCTGAATTATTCGAGCCACTGTCTAACCAAAAAGACCCCAAAAATTAAACGTTCCATCAATCAACTAACATTTTATTTCTCACCTCCGTGAAAAGGTAATTCTTCTAGCGTTGCTTAAACGTCCTCTCGGTGGATTTTTTCTCTTCGTAAGTGTATGATATGCTGATACCTATTATTAACAGAGATACTGGGGTCTAAAAATGATTTCGTAAATATATATCAAGGGAAGACATGACAGAAGATGGATGGACAGATAGCAAGACAGATTAGATGATACAAGGCACGCATTTTTTCCTCGCGAAAAAGGTATAACAAGGAAGCGCGTCGGGCGGAGGCGAGAATCAAGGGCAGAACAGCAAAACGAAATACAAGAGGGATGATGAGGAATGGAAAGAAGGGGAGCAGGATTCAACGGGAGATTCGGAAAAAACGTGAATGGTTTCCAAAAGAGAATGTATACGAGATCGCCCATCGTCTTGCGTCATATAAATGACCTACGTAACTCTTAGGGTCATAAAACACGTTTATGGCCTCGATGGGGTGAAAAAAGGCGGCGAAAGAATCGCACGAAAGCCAAGAGAAAGAGCGGCCCGGGATGTCGGAAGATAGATGTGAAGATTATCGAGGCAATCTATCGGTAACGAGTCTGTCATTTTCTGTTGAGAGACTACGAATTGTAGAAAATTTTATGCGGAAGGTAAAAGATTGCAATACCTTTCACCTTCCAGTTCTACTTATGTTTTAAATTAGAAACTTATTTCTTGTAGGGTTTTCCGAACATATAAATTTTTACGTGGTAATGGGAAACCTTGGGAATTGTGCTACTGGAATAATTTTGTGAACTTTACATTTTCCAATAATTATAAAAATTAAGAAAACATTCTGAATTGCGAAATTGTAGACTTCTCTTAGGTCCCCTATCTCCTTTGCACTCACCTTTTAACATAAATATTTTCTCAAATTCTTCCTCACTAGTAAGCGTAATGACTTATTTCTCCCGCGTTGCTCGTTATTTTCGTGGTAGATAATAAAATATTTTAACACATAAAGCGAATCTGGTCTCCTGAACATTTTGTGTAGCTATAATCATTCACCGCCGTGTTATAGCTCGCAACCGAGAGATTCATGAACTGAGCCTGTTAACATTAGCTGTGGCTCGAAGCAGAGCGTTTCCAAATGAAACTTATATACTGCATCTTCAGTCCTGAAAACCAAACGTGAAACATTCTTCTCCCAAGAGAGCTCCTTATTCGAAATTAACATTGACCCGGCAGTTTGCGCCTAGCCGACCCATAAATAACATCCGGATTCGACAGAGACAATTGACAAACACGGCCGCGACAGCTCGGAACGAATCTCCGGTGAGAATAATAAATTTGGAGTTGAGAGCCTCTTCTGCATGCCCCGGGAGCACTCAATAGGGAAGTGACGGGAAGAGGAAGTCGAAGGAAAGGGGCTGAGATGTGGAAGGAAGAGAAAGCGAGAGAAAAAGTTTCGAAGGAGGCGGGAACAGGGAAGAAGAATGATAGAAACAAGTTGGAAGAGAGGAGAGGAAAAGGAGTGATTTTGAGGCCGAGACTAATACATGTGTAAGAGTAAAACGTCTTTCTCCCCCAACCGATCGCAAGGTCAGTGTCAGCTGGCGTACTCCCTGCAGCGATGTGCGTGGAAGGGGACTAGGAAGCCCCGATTGTGGCTCTATCCGAGAAGAGAGGTTTCTTTCGAAACACTATACATAACACGAGCTCCCTCTTTCTCCTGCTCCTCTTCCGCCATAACAAATTTTCGTAATTGGGATGCCGCAGGAGTTTTCCTTCGTGCGACGCCCCCTTGGGGCATTGTTTTCCACCCCAACGAAGAGGAAAGACTTCACATACCTATAAGCTCGAGGGAAAGACGGAGTCGTAGAAACTTATCCTTTCGGTCGACGGTCGTTGGAATGGAAATTCGAACGTTTATTTTGTACCAGGGCCACTCTCTGAACTGATTGCGATTTATACGGCGGATTTTTCGTGCTTCGTCAAATGATGCGTGTCTCTTCTTGAGTGAAAATAACTAAATGACTCAGGAATTAATGCATTGAAAAACAGTACAATGTGATAGATTATATGAACAGTTTATTCCCACCTCCTGTGTAATGTAATTGGAAATTTCATCAGATTTTGTCAATTATTAAATATTGTCTGTCTGTAGAGCATTCAACACGAAGGCTGGTTGGATCTTAAGCCTCTCCACAATTAGTTAACCATAGCTCTGGAGAGGGAATGAGGCGACCAAGGAAGATGAGGAGTGAGGTTTCCTCGGCTTTCCTCATCGAGTCAGGATGCGACTGGCTAACGTCCTCAAAAGTACAGCACGATGTCCATGCGACTTTTCGTAATATTCGATAAGGAGTGACTAAAATAGTTGCTTTAATTTCGCTTCACTCATACCTCTGTAGTTTTCTTATCACCACGGCCGTGAGCAATACTAACTGCAAGACAGAAGTAAATGATTGATAATTTTTTCTCAATCCTGTATCAAAAGACAAAAATATGTTAGTCATCGAGATATAGCGGAAAGTATATCTCCTAAGTGCTCTATAAATTTTGAAACATATTTTAAGAATTCGTCTTCGTTTTGCCGTCGGTGAATCCTGCCTTAACCTCCTGTGCTCATAAAGGGGATCGTTTGGTAAATTTGATGGTGTCCTCCTTTCTTTCACGCATTCTGGTTTTCTAATCAGTTATGATTGCCAATAATCACAGCACATCTGCAGCAATTACCCTCCATCTCCTGCGGAGAGGTAATCCGTGTCGAGACAGGAGCTTTAGCCCATTGCGTCTCCTGCGGTCGGAAAATGTAAGCCTCTTCGAGTCATTACGCATAACGTGTTTGCAGAAGCCTTGTCTCACTTCCACGCTTAAATTTCCCTCTGACATGGTCAGGTGTATTCATCGGGATCCCGTAAGAACAGGAAGAGAATTATTCACGGTGTTCATTTTTTCGGTGATTCGATCCAGGGGGAATATCGCGAATGCTCGAGATGGGAGTGGATAAATTAATTTTGGAATCACGTTTCTTTTTGTTCGCGTGAATTAGAACGCTTGAGACCCAAGAAGCTGGTGTTCGCGTTCATGTTTGAGACTGATTGCGGGAAACCCCGTGTTTTATCGACCGTTTTTTAGTTTCAAAGCTTATATTTGTTGATCTGAATTCCGAAAACTAAGAAATTATTGAAGTGCTCTGAATATTAAGAGAAAAACTAATAAATGTCTGGTAAATTGTTAGAGTTCGTTGTTAAATGAACATGATTTTTGTAGTGGTTTTAGATAATTTTGCAAATTATTGCTGTTTAAATTGTATATTAGCTTAGTTTCCAAACTGATTTAGTTAATGGAGGAGGTGGTTAAATATTCATGTTCTGTAGTTTAAAACGTGGAATTTTGTAACATTGTTTTTGTTAGCTGTACGTTGTAGTGTAAGTTGACCAACTGACTTTGCGACTAACTGCGACTGTATTGTACAATAAATAAATAAAGCATTCGTTATTTAGGATCTACATCTTTTGATTGTGTTGGATTAAAAATCGCATCGACCTGGAATTTGACTCGTTCCCTTACGATGATCTGCGATTATAATGGAGCATGCTATTCATCGTTGGAAAGAGTAATTGCTTTAATGGCAAAACAATATTTGCCATAAAAATCAAATACATTTTGAGTCAATATCAAACCCCCCCGATCAGTGTCGATGCAAACCCAATCATAACACCGTAAATTAACGTAAGTTATTGACTCGGTTATGCTTGCAGCATTGCGGAACAACGATCATGCGTCACAGGAAAACCATACTTTTAATAACTCTGCAGTATATAGTCCTGAAGAATTCTCCACGTTTTTTTTATCTCATCTCGAGTGATTTGTCTTTGATAAGCTTCTGAATTAAAAATAGATTGCTTTCTAAAAATTTCATTCTATGCATTTGGAATTTTTACAATACACTCTTTAAATAATTTTGAAAAAAATATCGAATGCGATTTTTTCTAAATGTATTGGGAGGGGAGATATAAGCATATTTATACATCTAGTGTTTTATCAAAGAAGGAGACGAACAGTAAACAAGATAAAGATTCATAAGTTTACTTTAATGTACTTGACTGTAGTTATTCGATGTAATGAATATTTTTTTTTTCTTAGTTCACTGCTTCTCAACTATTTTTCCTGCACGAAATGCGAATAGTAACTCGAGCTTGGCTGCATTGTAAACCTTGTTAGCTCGTCTCAATTAAAAGTTACGAAGATCTCAAATATGAAAATTTCGATTCTGCGAACTCCCACTTGTTTATGAAGTATGAATAAAAATCGATAGTGTGTATAACTTATAAAAATGCATGGAACTCTGAAACTCTTCGTCTCTCAAGTGCCTCTATGCGTTTCGGTGGTTTTGATGTAATGTATCCATATAACAAACAGTTAAAATCAAATACATTTCTATCCTAAATATCGATATTGAATCCGGTTAACGGTAAAAACTCCCAATATTAAGAATTTCCGCTATTTTTTTCCTTCTCGAAATTGCAGGGCATTTATTACCCACCGCTGTCTTTACTCAGAGGTGTCTTTCCTGAAATTGAAAAGATGAAATGCATTCCCGCCTTTTTTCGACATGTACTGAAAAGGAAGATAAATGACTGTATTTGATGAGCTTCCAGGAAGGACGATTTTGAAACCGAAGGGTGTGCAGTCACGAATAAAAATGAGGACGTAATGATTTTCATTAATCATCATGACGGTTTTTTCTTTGCTAAATTCACGAATTAGAATGTTATTCTCATGATGGTCGACACTTTCGCATTGTAAGACTTGGTAATAGAAACAGCTCAGCCAAATCACCTTTTCGACCGTAAAATTCGTCATCGTTGAGTCTCATCTAGACTTCGAATTTAAAATACATTGCTATCAATACCGTTCTTTTACTTTTCTCGTGACAAATCACGTATTTCAATATCCGCGATAATTTTCTCATGTTGATGTTTTACCAATCGGTACAGATTTGAGATTGACAACTCAAATACTTAATACATAACCTCAATTAAATTTTAGCCTTGCATATTTTATGTAAATTCATGGAATCTGGTCCTTAGACTTTAATTTTGTACTCAAAAACCTCATGTAAGATAAGATAACATTTATAGGTAATTTATGTATCCAAGTACTGTGATTGAAGGATAGAGAATGGGAAGGTTAATAAAACGAGAGTAGTTGATGCTATCGAGGAAATGTTAGCGTTGGAGCTACTAGTGTTCCAAGGCTTTACATGTTCTTTCCTTGACCCAGACTTTTATCTGTTTCATCTGCTTTTGTGCTCGGATTCTAGAATGTCTCGCCAAGATTTTTTTCCTTATTCGTTATCCACCCAACTCATTCAGATCTAAATATAATCCTTCCACTGGTCTTTATGGACCTTTTGTCCCTCCATTAACTTTCGAGCCCCTTATCCGAGCTTTCACCTGACCCATGTTATTACTGAATATATTTTTCGGCTTTCCATTAACTCATTTATCTCCAGCGAATTTTTTGTAATCAGTGATACCCACGTATTTCAATGCAAATTACCAGTAGAAAACGTTTTCTCTCAGAAAAAATTCCCTTAAACATGTAAAATTCCCGATATTTCTGGAGTGAATTTTAATAGTCCTGATAAGTAAGAATTCCGTACGCGTTGCGATCGCTTTCCAGGAACTTCTCTCGGTAATATTTAATGTATTTTTTATGAGTTTGAAGGTACATACATTAAGATTTTAGATATTTTGTGAATTTTCCACTTATCGAATTGATTCTCTTTTATGGTAATTTTGTGTTATTTTTTAAATTTTAAAGGCCTTGTGCTTTTAGATAATTTATATTAAAGAAAAAAAAGTTGTTCGACCGCTAAGGCCTTTTCGCTCGCATGGGCTCCCACCGGGAATCGAACCTGAGATTGCCTACACCAAAGGCAATCGTGCCTACCCTCTAGGCTAACCGGAGCCTACTCGGATTCTCTAGATGGATTTTATTATATATATTTATCAAGCTATAAGTAAATTTTAAGTAATTCTTATCTCAAAGTTTCTCATGTCATTACAGCATATATATCTACTATTGAAGTAACTTTGAATTAATAGCACTCCTAACGAAGAAAATATTTAATAAGACCAAATATTATTGTATACTTACAATTAATAAGTCTCCTTAATATTTAGCATTATAACGTACACCTAAAATGGACTTAAGCTAATGTTCACTTTAGGCCCCGGTATTGTAAGGATTTGTTAGAATTTAAGCGAAGATTATAGGTAATCTCCTATGTTTATGATGAATTAGCATGGATATTAACTATAATCTTCCCTTTAACTCTAAATTACCATTATAAAATCGGTCCCAATTTGAATATTAGCTGAAGTCCATTTAAAGTGTACGTAATACTGGGCCTAAGTATTAATAAGATTTAAGATTGGCTCATGTTTTGTCGGTTTTTAAAAGAATGTATAGCTACAAAAAGTTTTGAAATTGCAGTTCGTTTAGCGTAGAGCAGTACCATGTAACTTGAAAGAAGTTGATCGTTTATGATATTGAAACTCCCGAAATTCGCTGAGTAATTCACTAGGTGAAATATATTTACTTGCACCAGGTTCGCAAAATGTTCACCTTTACCCTAGCTTGGGTAACAAATAAATAAAAGTCGACAACATTTCCTCAATCCTTATCTAATATAAGTGCAGGACACAGGGTCGTTATTACTGTTATCATCGTTCTCAAACGAGGTTTTTCGGAAGATATTCTTCGTCAACCACCGCTCTTTGCACACTCTTTATGGTCATGTGAGAAACGGTAGGTTATCGAGAAGTGGTCGGCCCTGAGAAAATCTAATCTCTTCGACTTCAGTCTTCCCCCACATCGGAACGGACAACCGCCTTTTTCTCCCTCTACTTTAAAATTTCAGCCGAACTGTGAGCAGCTCACTTTTTCTTTTTCGCGCAGAATTTCAACCGTTTCAACCCCGAGGGAAAAGAGCATGCCAGCGAAAGATTTCTTCGGAATGTTTGAACATCGTTACTCGTTTTTAAGGCTCAGAGATGTTTGTGTGCTCTTACTGGAGAATTCCGCGATCACTGAGAAATCTGCATCAATTCTGCGATTCTGTGTTACTTTAGGAAAGCTCATCGCTCATTTCCCTACGTAACATTTCTCGCTTGATTTTGGTGAAGTATATTTTTTTCCTTAGTGAATTCCATTGCACATACATGGAAGGAAAGGAAGTTTAACTTAGAGGTTAAAGACAAGCAGCATGGAATAAACATAACATTTAACGGAGATAAAACAGTCTGACGAGGGCGGGGCTCGATAACGGATCGAGTCATTGTATATTTTCCGTTTTTTTTAATTTGTTCCTCTCTCAGTTGTGATGGAATACATCCATCACATTTTCACAGCTCAAAATATAGCATATTGTTTGCTTTTATTACTTTCAACGTATCTTCATAATTGGTATATTTTTCTTCTAGCACAGGATATACAATGACGTGTAGTATAAATTAATTAATTTTTCACCTAACTTGTTTATCTCTGAGATCATATGAAAGCTAATGAGAAATAGGTGATGCTGAGTTATGGCATATCTTTTCGAATGACATGAAACAATTATTCTTAAAATCATTATGTGTGCATGGACTTTTTCCAATCGCTGTATTCCTGCTCAGTGAGATAAGTAAGGGTAACTACCTCACTTCTCATATTTCTAAGTCGCCTCATCCCCTCTCAAAAACTATCGTGCGTATGGTCGAGAGGTTTTGGATCCAGCCAGCCTCCTGGCTTATGACTCGATAGACAAAATATGAATATGCTAATAACTGTCTCACATTATAGGGCAAGTGCTACATTAATGTTTATTAAACAGTCGTAAAACATAATTTGGATTCGAATAAATACTAGATAAAAGAACAATCACAGTCAGCTGATTTCCACATAATTTATTAAGACATTTATTTAAGAGCAACTGGCTGATAACTTTACGGACAGACTGTCTGTTTTTAAAAGACAGTCTCTTAGTGCGACTTCTCTCAGATATTCTCGTAAAAGAAGTATAATTTTCCTTTTAACACGTTTAATGAGGCTTTTCTGTCACTTAAGATGCGTACTTTTGCGCTCTTTCCTCGCGCTTGAAAGAATTTCGTGAGGTCCTTTGTTCACGGGTTTCTCGCGAGTATGACTTCTAGACCCCATTCAAGACTGATAACGAGTTGAAGAATTTTTTGTAAATTAACGTTTCTTGTTTGGTTCAGAAATCTCGAAATAGATGCGATTTCCCGTTCTGAGCAACGAGTTTATTTTCCTCTGTCCGCTAATAATAACTCACTTTATTGAGGAAGATACAGAGAGCCATAAATTTCTTTTGTGAGCTTATCTGCTTCCAAGTTCATGGCCTGACCCTACGCAAGGCAAATTTTGTTTTTTTTTCTATTGCATGTTAAATTCTGTAGATTATCAACCCGAAGTTTTGTATTTCTCTTTCCACGTATAATGTTCAATTTTTTGTTTTACATTCGTATCTAATTGTTTTGGGTCTCTTTTTTTCAGAGTTCAAAGTTTTGAGGAATATTTTTCCTTGGATACACTAATACTTTTCTATCTGAACATGCGGTGATAATGTTGGAAGTTACTATGTTATGTAAAATAAAAATCAAGAGCTACTCAAATTACCCTTCATCGTATGAATGTTAAGTTTATATCAATATTATTCCTTGTGCTGATTTATAGTATTCCTCTAATATTGTGTAGTTTGTATAGTTTTACAAAAATTCGTGATCATCCATCTCCTCTCATAAGCTTTAGCCTTTGGAAATGGGAAATGATTTCGCACATTTTTCTTTTCCACGTACAGCAAATATTAGGCTACTTTCATAAGATAAGCCGGTGGTAGCGTTTCCGTTATCAACTCCGGTATTGATTTTCTGTATTTTTTCTCCTTGATCCCTCATCCTATCCTGAGCATTTTCGTTAGATCTAGGCCATTCGATTTCATCCTTCGTTCTCTCTATCTAAATATATTTGAATCATTTTTACCCTGGACCATTACCTATTCACCCTTCTTTCTTAGAAAATCTACCTATTACCCTTCTTTCACTTTCAACAAATATAGCATAACTAAGATCACGTCAAACCATGGTTAGTAAGCATCATGAATGTCATTCAGTCCATGGACTACTGTTCGTTCTTTCATTAATCTTGTAGCGAAACGGTTTAATCGAAGTCTCATGTTCTGCATTGTTTTATGGCGTAATCCATGAAACATTTTCCAACATTATACATTCTGACTCAGTCTTATTTGAAAGTTAAGCAATGCTCTGTCAAAAGACGTTGTTAATTCAAGAAAAAAACACCTGCCTTTGATGATTCATTTTCGCATTTTCTTTGGTTACATGCCATTTTTTGTAGTTAATTATTTCTCTCGTCTTTGAATTAATATTCCTAATAATTTTACTTGTCGTGATGAATTGTCGTTTATTTTTGCCGCCTTCTATTTAGTTTTATTTGCCAATTTACAAAAGTTTGTTTTGTCTATCGAACTCCAAAAGTGCTTTATTAATTATACCGTTTACTTTTAGTGATGCAAATAAAATCTTTCCGACCGAGAAATATAATTTTTGCTCTCTTAAGAAAGTATTTGTTCCTCATCTATTGCATGAAGATGCTTTCCTTCTTTAATTCTTTATCGGGTTCATATTTTACAAGTATTCATTCGATATTTCGCGGTTTATTTTTTCATAAGTTCGATTCGTGCAAATTCCGTTTTCTACTTTGCAGTCTTTGACATATTCAGCGATTCTCCTTTCCTGTTAATATTGCTCTCTATTTGTCAACAAATATTCCGGAAAATGCGGGCGGTACATCAGTCTGCCTTAGCAACCAACTCTGAGGCCACCGCGAATGGGTACAGCTCGCTATTCCGTATTGGGCCAGCACTTAATCAACGTCTCTCTTCGCATCACTTACAGGAGAGATTAGCAGTTCGTTAACCCGCTTGGCCGCATTAAAAATTTAATCTCCGAAAATGGTCGTGGGTGAAAAATCGGGACCAACTGGAATAGAATGAGCATTTTCGGGTATTCGCAATGTTGATTGCGGTTCAGTGACAGCGCAGTATGAGATTAATCATCAGATGACGCCGTAAGTTGTCCTGTTGTTACTTATGTGCTCGTGACCTTATTGGAAGGTCAGCGTCAGTTTTTAATTTTCTATCACAGATGTCACTATCGCTTAACGTAAACACGCTCATCGTTTTATTCCTCCGTAATCAAACAGTTATTTCTGTTGAATATCACAAACAAACATGATATTTGCTTTAATGTAATATCTTTTATTTAAGAATCTCGTTTAAATAGAAGTTAAAATGGACCTTGGAAAACAAACATCGGAGAGCGTTTCATAAGCATTCAATAAAATTTCCCCTTATTATAAATAAAATAAAATTATTCCACTATGAATTATAAAATTTCTAGTACGACGCTTTAATACTTCCAGATTCATAAATCTCAAGAAAGCTTAAAATTTTTGAATGAGTAAAATAAGAATATACCTTCTGGTATACTGTGATCAAACATTCAGTGCCGTGATTTACTCATCATAATTATCTAGGTGCGCTTCGATGAGGAAGATGCGATCAAAGTTGAGCGAAGTGTTTTATCTTGATTTACCATATCTGCGCTTTCTTCGGAGCAAAAGTCACACATTGCATTTGCATCGAACCGATATGCTACAGCACGTGTTATACGCTTATTGCTCGAGATAAAAGCAGCTGTGGTGTTTACGAATGATTTTTGTGTGCGCAACCATTAATTTCGATAAATTTCCGCGGATATTTAATGGCTTATCTTGAAATAGATAGGTGCACTGCGCTGTATCATATATAGTTTTGGTCGCACTCATGAACCTTGAACTGAAAACAATGGAAAGCACTTGTGGTATTCTTGGTAATTCAAACGTCCAGCGATTCTCAAGAAAAATTCCAGTACAGGTAAACTTCGATATATAAGTATCACGACTTAATTACGTGCAATTTTAGTCTTACGAGAGCATTATTACTGCAACCCTTGAAATAATAAACAGCCATGCAATGACCAGGATTCGAACCCGGGTCCTCGGCCTTGCTAGGTTAGCAAGCTATTCCCCGCGCCACTGATGTCGCCTTTAAATGTTTTAAAATCGATTCCTCATCCAAAAATAGTAATTGCTTTTACACCGAATCAATTTCGTAAACTGTACCAAAATCCAAGTGTGCGCCCCACCTTGCCAAATCGCCTGAAAATTCTTCTCTTTGGCAAATTCTTTAAATCATGATTTACGAAAGTCATATTATTAAATTTTAATAGGCTCATTTGGTGACATTTCTTACCCTTCTCGGAATGAATATTTAATTTCTGCTTGAGCAGTAAGCTTCATTAATTATCTGAAATGCGTCTTTGTATGTATCCCAAGATGTTTCTTGTGTTTTATAGTCTTGAAACTATTCCTCCTCTTTCTGTGCTAATCTATAATGGAAATTTTGTGAATTGTAAAACAAAATCGTGCGGGAAAATGCTGACAGTGTTTATCAATTTAGTATTCTAATCGTTGTAATTATTCAATTAATTCCAAATTTTACGAAACAAATTATATACTTACACACAGACTTAGTTTATATTTTCAGAGGTAATAGTATGATTTTTATAATTGTCTAGCTCATGAATGACTTGAAATCGATTTTTTATAAAAATAAAACACATGTCCTGAACCAGTTCTGCTTAAGAAGGCAAAATTACAAGTACTTTCCCTCGCTCTGTCCCTTGATGCACCGAGACCGCTTATAGCGGCGCCATTCCCTTTCCATACGAGAAGTTCCTTTCCAGAGACTTGATTAAGTCAGCTGGTGCATTCGAAGACAGCACGTCACGCGATGAAACACGGACGAAAAAACGACGCCGTCGAAAATATATTACGGGCGACCGGCAAACGCTCTCCGCTAACGTGATCGTGAATAAAAGGGGGACTCATTCAATTCATATCGAACACGTAGGAGGACTTCCGCCACATTCATAATCCGAGGTAGCCGAACGCATAAAACGAAAGTGGAGGAGTTGTAGAAGTCGGTACGGATAACCTTTCTTTGAATTTTAAGTCGACGAAACTGGGGATCGGAGTCACCAAAGCGACCTCGGAGGACCCTAGCGCTGTGCAACAGACAAAGTCGGCTCCCAAAAGGAAATCGTATATTCCAAGGGAAGTGACGTCTTGAGAGATGGGTGGGTGAGTTCGGACTGGTTTCCAATCATGGGATGGCGGCGCTAAATCACAAAAATTGTGGCCGTCGATCCCAGAAGAAGCAGTGGTCGGAGACGTCCGGACGTGAGGTGGAAGCTGACTACGGAAGCGATTAAAACGAGACAGAACAAAACGGCTTAATGATAAGGCCCAGTGGCTCTTGGAGGCACCGATGGAATCCGAACGCGCCAGGACGGGACCGGAATCGCAAAAAAGAGGAAGGGGGGGTCCGAAACTTACTTTGTTGCTCGGCGGACGTTGTGATATGAGCGATGGCCCCGAAAGATGTCCTTCCCTACATGTTGCGGAGAGATGTTTCTGAAATTGATAATCGGAGAATTTGTTGGGGTAATACGTGACCATCATGAGGAAGCGGAGTTATGACGGATGCAATAGTATTTTGAGAGGAAAATGTCTTGATGTATTGTTTCGGTTTTCGATCGGTACACGTCGGCGTCATTGTTGTCTGATGGCCGGAGCAACATCCTCCTTGGAACTGGCTGGGTATTTTTATTATTCCTTCCTTAATGGAAACAGGAAGACCCCAATCGCAACCGTTTTAATAATTATTTATGAACATAAACATCCATTCCCTACTCTGCCACCGTGGCCAGTAACAGTGTAGTAACAGAGGTTAAACTATCGGTTACTTTTAGAATCAAAAGGAGAAATTATCGTGAGGTGGTTTGCTACAGAAATATGCTATGGTTATTTCCATCTTTTGATTTTCTAGAAACTATTTAGTCGATAATTTTAAATTATCAATTCGTGCTGTAAGAAAGTGACGTATATGCGCTTGGATAGGTGATTTTCCATCTAATCTAGGTCTATTTACCTCTGTCACGAAAGTCACTTAACGTATACATGAAAAGCACCCTACGTCCTGGCGGCTAAAAAATTCTGTAACAATAACCTCAAGTAAATTCTTTCTATTTTTCATCAGAATGATCGGTGAACCCGTCGCATGATTTGTTCCGTCAACTAGTTTCCTATCAGATTCCTTAGCGAATACTGATAATTTTATTAGTAAGTAGTTGTCTTCTTTTTGGATTTCCGCTAATAAAATTTCGATCCATTGTTGTTTTTGCCCTTTTTGCTACATATTTGGATAAGATGCAGCTTTAGGGCTATGAACGTCAAATCGACTTAGGTCGATTGTCGCAGCAAAAGGGTTAATGGCGATTACAACTTAGATTTTAATTGAGAGACTCTCAAACTCACCCTCTTCATAAAAAGACACATCGGAAATTCGCTCCACTACAATTAGCATAACTCCTACGGAAATCAGACAACAAATCCCGTGGCTGATTGCCTCAAATCATTATGAATTTATTGTTGTTAACGCATCTAACCATTGACGATTTTACTCTATGGAGCTCCCCCAGAAGTTACTGCATTCATAATCAGAGTAAATTTTAATTTATCTCGTCATCTTGACAATCGGCGGTCGAATTTTTCTTTTTCTCGCAATTTCTGCTCCGTTCGCTATTTTATGCGTTTCGATTTTCGATAACTCGATCGTAAAATAGGGCACACGTCACTTGTATCGCGTTCAAAGTAAGGAATACTTGTTTTTACTCGGGGAAAAAAGTCCAACCGATGCCGAAGGTCTCCTTTCTCCCATCAGATCTTTGATGTCTCATTTTTGTTTCTTCGCTTTTCGTCTTTTCAATAATGGGAAATCCACCGGGGATCCGATTGCTCGCGCCGCGCCGTTTCTTCCGCGTCCGAGCAATTTCGACTTTCGGTTTTATCGTTCTACGCCTCCGAGTGAGTGAAGGCGGGCCCGTTTTTGCTCCGGCGTTCGTCCGAGAGAAATACTATCAAATTCCTTCCTTTCGTCATCTTCAAGCTGCCCATAAAGTGTCACTTGGTCCGGTAGCGTGGCAGCTTGATGGCCGTTTCACTTCTTTTATGACGGCGAGAGATTTTTAGAACGCTCTTTATTCCGTTTATCCTTTTTTATCGCTCGCTCTCGGTAACTTTTGCCTTCGTGAATGTTACGCGGACTTAATCCGTGAAATATTACCGCAAATAAATTGGAGCTGCGCTGCAACGGAAGTCTCTTTATAGTCGTACGAATTTTTTTCGTCTGCTGGATACTGCAGCGTTATTTCATCGTATCTAGAGGTAGAGTTTAAAAAGGAGAAACGGAGGTCAAGAAGCATCGTATTTTTCTGCAATTTTATTCCGAGTGACTGTAGAAGCACGCAAAAATAGGAACTAATTGTAAGTCCATCGAGGCCTCCCGATAGCCGAGTGGGCAACGCGTTCGACTTCTGTGAAAGCTGTCTCGGGTTCGATTCCCGGTGGGGGCTTACGTGCGAAATGACCTAAGCTGTCGAAGAACTTTTAAAAATACTACTACTGTAAGTCCATCGATAATGAAGTCTGAATGATTCCATTGCAGAATATTAATTTCCTCTGATGTTGACTTTGGATTGTTTTAACCGATCAATCGCGAAAAAAATACATAAAGGTGTGCGAAGCTTCTTGATTTCCGTTCTTGCTAAATGGATGTCTGCGACATTTCATAACCCCCCCGTGACCGTCTCAGTTCAAATCTGGACAATTCTCTCGCATAGTTCAACTATGATTCCTTTTAAAGCCTAGCAATAGCGACTGCACCAGCGGTGCACCAAATTTACTACCAGTGAGTACCTCAGGACGTGAGAACCTGTGGAAGTTATGAGCCTCTGCTCAGAATTTTATAGTTAAAACGATGAGGGTGAGGATATTGGGTATATTTATTTATCACGAATGCGCAGTATTTTGTTAGTAAATAAATATCAAAATTGGCCCCTCGATGTTATTATTGAAACTCAATAATGGTAATAATTGGCTCCTCAAGCAACGATGTGACCACTTATGGCCTGTTCTCCTACCAATTTTCCAGTACCGTTGTTAATGTAATACGTAAACCAATTCATTGTGGCCATCTCGAATGTTCATATTTAAAAATATGTTTACAATTCTGGAATGGCATGTATCATTTGACTTAATCAAGACGCACAATACTGGATTTTTAATTAATTCAAGTAAACTAAACCCTTTAAATTAATCGTTCCTTGATAGTAGACTTTCCCTAGTATTCTGGACTACTTCCTCGTTTTATTGTATTTTCCTAGGAAAACGTTCTTCAGCTTCATACGCGGACAAGTTCCAACGAGACAGGCGACATATACTTCTATGAAAGTATTAATCGAACTTCTTTAACTATCAGCTATCCATCGCATGTGAACAGTGTTATAACATATTATACTCATACTTATTAACAAGAATATATTGCCAAAATCAGCGGTGCGAATAGTCTTTTATGCTCAATTTCCTATAGCAGAAGTGGCGAACCTATGGCACGCGAGAGATTTTATTTGGCCCGCGGAAATCTGACGGCACTATCCTTCTTCGCATAAAAATGCAGCTCTAGAGTAAATAAATTTGGGTTAAATACGTTAGTAATGATCATTAGTGTAAATTTACGTTGATTGCAGCATCTCAATCTGATTACTAACATAATAAAGTAAATAGTATCTGCATTTCATTCATTTCTTTGGCAGCACATTGGCACTTAAGACCTTTATGAATGTCAAATTTCAAAAGCTTTCATGCTGGAGTAAGTTTCGCCATCCTTGTCCTAGTGTCCTTAGCCTGGTATCGCTAATACCATCTGGGTACCAATATTTGGCGATCATCTTCTTTGCCGTTTCATTCTGACGAAGATTGTACGCAGATGATGTAATCCGAAGCTGCCGTGATTTGTCTCTGTGATTAACAGCCTGGTGTTTATTGGCTACGGAAAAAACAGGAACCAGCGAAAACAGAGAGGGGTCCGCACGTTTTTTATCGTAGGGGTCGTTGATTCCTCATTGATCTCACGATGCGGATAGTAGGATTCTGAATTCTAAAAAAACTCGCTAAGAAGCATTAATTTTCGATGAGAAGCTGAAAACCGCCATATTAATGATATAGTGATAGCGATGAACGTTTTTAGTTGTCGGATATTGAGCTTGCTGTTTTTGTGTGAATGATGTGTGACGCCGAAAAATAAAACATCAATGATGAAATATTGGCGCTTCAAATTTTTTTGCTACGTCGCGTCGCCAAGAACAAAATAAAAGATTGAATTCGGCGGAGGTTTGCAAATTTTTCATCGGAGACTTCTTTGAATAAGCCGACAGATTAGACTCTCCCGTCGTTGATTGAATCTCGATTAGTTAATTAGCTGATGGGTCGGTGATTTCATGGTTCCTTAGGTACTGAAATTAGAATGGTTTTGTATACAGAAAGAGTCATCTTTCATTTTTCTACTTATTTGTCTAACGTTGGGTTTTAATTCATTAGCAAGTGAGGTTTACCGTATTTGGCTAACGACAAAGAACCATCTGGTTATTCTCCGTTAAGGAAATAATGGGTACCTTTCCTTTTATTGAATTCTCGTCGTAATGATTGATATTCATACACTTTCCGGTTAAATGCTGATAAATTACGCTTACAATAGCTACAACTTGAAAGAATTTCTGCGTGGGAAGATTACGTTCCACTTTACATTACTAGAAACTTGCCAATGAGAGGCGGGATAGGGTAATACCTTTTTAAAATTATGTTTAAATAACATCCATATTATTGGCCTAATTATCTCCAATTTGGACAAAATGTTATTTTTTGTGAAAAATATAATAATAAAGTTAACGAAGTAACCTTTGGCAATTAGTGTTTAGTGGAATCTCCTTGTCATTGTAAAATGTTCTGTTTGGGGAGTGAGCGCATCCATGTAGTTCTGCCTAAGAATTGCATTGTGAAGTTCAAGGATTATATGATAGAGTACCGACCCGAGAACGTTATCACCATTTTGTCGCATTTTAATGTTGACGGCAAGGTTTCATGTATACCTCAATTTAAAAGTTTGGACAGTTAAGTTGAGAAAATGTGCCCTTTAGTCAAAAATCACCGAGATTCAGGATATGTTGTCTTTTTAACATTTCTGTAGTTTCATAATAACTTCGTGAATGTTGAACATCTTCATGAGGGAGAGTATTTAGGATGACTCATGAGTGAATGACTCATTTTCTGATTTTTAGTTAATCGAAGTGAAAATGAAATGGAACGTCGTTGAAACACGCTTAGTGAGACTTCCACCGACCATCGAATTGAGATCCACTTGTTTGCTTTACCGTAATTGGGAAAAAAATTTATTTCCCATCGAACTTTTCAAAATCAGTCATTTGAAAACCGTCTTCATGGAAATTCTCATGCCCTCTTGAAATTGCCGTAATTATTTCCTCTTTATTTCCTGCGTGTTTCTTTTGATTAAAGTTCTCGTTCTAAATATCGCACTTTTCGAAAGGAAAAAATTTCCCAAAATTGGTTTATTCCTCAGCTTTTCATTTCCCCGAACTGAATTGGTAATTTTTTTCGAAAGTATTTGCATCAGTCGTTGCTAATTGTTTCCCTTATTGGATTCTGTTCGACTCAAATGGTTTTTTGGTATCGTGCTCGTACATTTTGTTCCAATCGAACATACTAGATCAATACTCATGATAGTTATCTTTGATCAAAGTATTAGTATAGGATTATTCCTTTCCGCGAATGTTGTATATTGTGCCGCAGTTTAACGCCCGCTGTAAAGGTGTTCAATCAAAGCGTCACCCGAAAAATTACTACTCGAATACTTTACTCTTGTTACAATCTGATAAATATCGTATTTGCCGTTCTGCCGATCGGCTTGTCTGTATTGCCAGAGGATTTTAATTTTACTTAAATTTAACTAACGTTTCTTTAGTTTAGTTAGTTCTTTAAACTACGTACGACTTTGAAAAACTTGTATCCGTCTAATCAGTTTTTATTTCGTCTCTTTTCAGTTGGATGACGTCGCATTACAAGTGTACAAAGATGGCGATTACGGGGCTTACCTGGACCTCGAGGCTTCCATCAGCGAGCAGCCAGAAGAATTCGAAGGGTTTCAATCGAAGTGAGTATCAAACCACCCGGTTAATGCACCTGTCCTAACCAGCTGATGACTGATGAGAATTTTGTGAATTTCCCCGCCATCTGTTCCTCAGCTTTGATTCTCAGACATAAGTGCCGTATTTATACCCTGTCAAACAGATTGGCTTCGGGGATAGGGGAAGGCTCAATCTTTCGTGGAGTTTCAGTATGCTCAGTGAAAATCATCTGCCTCGAAGTTACGCTCGGACGGCCGTTTTAATACAGTATGTTTCATGCATCACTTTATAATCCGATCCTTTTTATTGATATTTTTCAATAGCGTTACCTTGGTAATTTTATTTTGCCACAGTTACGTGTTATATTTTCCGGTTTCGAAGAATTTCTATTCCTTTGATTGCTCATGCTTCCTATTCATGGAAGGAAAATTTTATATGGCATGTGTCACGGATTAAGCCATTGAAGATGCTTTCGATGTTAACATTTTACTGAAAAACTTCTGGTTTTTATGCGGCGTTGTCCGATCTTCATTACAGTTCAAACAGTATTATGCGAATCTTCTGGACTATGGAGTTGCAGCACGTAATGATTACAAGACTGTATAATTTTTTATTTTAAATATTGAACTTATTGACTATTGACGATTTTTAAGTATGTTTTTCTAGAAAGAAATTAAAGAGTATAAAGTTTATCAAATATGAAAATAAAATTATTATTGTGTTAATGAAGTAGGTCTCGAGATACAAGGGAGCATTAAAAATACCAGAGAATAGCTTGACCATGTATGAATTTATGCAATTATTACAATACTATAGCTTAGATTTTAATTAGATTGCAATGAAAAGTCATGAGTCAAATTAGTAACTTGCCTTTGACATACGGTTGTTTCGTATGCAGCTGAACTTAAGAGAAGCATTGCAACACAATTACTTCACGTCGTCACCCGCCATACCTTATTGGTATATTTATAGCGGTTATTATCTGCTTGAGGGATTATAGGAAAAAGCATCTGCAGATGAAAGTTGTATGCAGTTTTTTCAATATCATATCCTTCTTTTCCGCGGCTGCAATTTCATTTTTTCCGAAATATTTGCTGTCGAGAATGAAATTGCCGACCCGAGTAATTGCTTCCGTTCCTTCGCGATTTCTCATATTTATAGCCGTTACGGACGTCGCATCTGCTGGAAGATTACTTTACTCGACGCAATTGGTTTCATCTGCAAGAGGATTTATCCTTTGTATATTTGATTCCAGCCGCTCTATTGATGAAAGCTCTTTTCTCGCTCTCGAGCGTGTCTCTAAGCGTTAAGTCTCGCTTCTTCCTGGCTACGCTCTCAACTCCTTTGGATTCCTTACCCTTCTTCCCTTATCGCCTCTCCAGCGGGTGTAATCTTTCAACCGCAAAGTTGCCGGTCTTAGCGGCACTTTGCCCACGAACCACTCTCCATAGATTCTTTTTATAATATACGTAATATCGCGCTCTTGTGATTACGAGTGAACGGCTCAGATGGTTCAGAACGGTGCTCTTAGTTTGATTATGTACTGCTAGAGTATGCGTATGGAAGGGAATTCTCGGAATGCGTTTCGTAATGTAGTCGTGATAATATTGTGTATACATGAAGGTCTGAGACTTTATTTCTGTACTTTGTATGATACGTATGGAATCGTATAAATAGAATTCATATTAAATTGTGAGATGTGATACGCATGTAATAATTTTCCCCGATCTGCGTTTCTATCATTATTCAGAAAAAAATGCTTGCACGGAGAGGAAATAGTTATACTATTAACCAGTATCTACCGATACTGGTACAATAATTTAATGGTATTGTTTTCTGGTTTAACGTTTCTTTGCGCTTTTGTCTTCTGATTTGAAGGTACGAAGTTAAAAAATGAACCTGACAATGGCAAAAAATGAATACTCACTATCGTCTCCTATTTGTTCGTATGCTATATTGCGAATATTCTTAAAGACAGTTTACACAATATTTTGCAGGTGTTCGTCATGCCTTGAATGTCGCTCCGACTTAAAAGTTTTGATATAGTGCTTGGATTCCTCTAGCTAATGAGGAACCATCAATAATCGAAGCAGTGATCAAGTAGATTTAGTAACGGTCCATTTTCACCAATTCTCCTGTGGTTTGCTATTGCTTCCAAATTTATTGTATCAGGAGTGTAATGTAATATACATAAATTGATGACAACGTCAATTTCAAGCCGAAATATTCAAAGCTATTCTTTAGAATACGTTTTGGCAACTGTTGAATAATCTTGGAAAATTATGAGCGAATTCCAGTACTTCACAGCCATCCGAAACATTCTTTTTTTATTAATGGGAAGCTATCATTAAATCTTATTAATATCCCATTAGTTTCTACGCATCTTCTTTTGAACTGTTACCGCCTGCTTTCGTTGAATCATAGAAATAAACTCAGTGGTAGCCCAAGGGTTTGCGGTATCCGGGATATTTTGTGCAGCCCGCCATGTTATGGCAAATAAAATCGACCCGTGAAATTTGATGCGGAAAATTAACCAAAACTCTCCTCAGATGATTACCTTAACTGCCTAAGCGAATCGAAAGAGCGAGCGGAACCGTTGACTGATCGCTGTCAAGAATGAACGACCGCTAGGCTTAAACCACTCGGAAGGATTTGCATCCCGGATGAAAAATTGAAAAATAAGTTGGCATATTTGTTTCGAGTTGACCGTTTATCTTAATTTAGTCGTGTTTTCGAGGAAGAATTTCCTAAGTATCGCAAAGATACGTAAGTGATAGCTGATAGCTGAAAATAACCGTAGCAAACTATCTTCTTGGATCAGTGGTCTTGGATCTTGGTCGATGCCCAAAATCCCAAGTCCGCCCCTGGGCCGAAACGGTCTTGGGAAACGGGAATTTATTATTTTTCAGAAATAATATAATGTCGTTTGAAAATGCGTCGGTGAGATCGAGGCTTCCTAGAGAAGATGCAAATTGATGATTGAAACATTATCCTGCCTTGCAGGATATTCATTTAGGATCCTGGTAAACTTATTTTTTGAAATTTACTTATTTTCACTTTCACTTGATTTTATCTGTTTACCGGTTTTAAAGGATTTTTAACGTATGGTTTTGTGTATTTTGTGCTAACTTTGAGTTATTACATAATTTCATTGTCACTGGAATGCTCTTAACGCAATTCTTTGGTATTTATTTGTAACTGTATTAATTAAGCCTTGAATTCGTGGCAGAACTCCAAGATCGACCCGAAAAAAAAACCTGTGAAAGTCAAAAGAATGTCTCGATATATAAAATTGCTCTGTTGTCAATTACCGGTCTGTTGATTTACGCATTGAATTTCGAAATATTTTCGCCAAGAAAAAATCGCGAGTTTCGATGATTCAAACCTTTGAGCGTTTCATTATAGAAGAAACAGCTTACGTAGTTCATTTCGACCAGAGAGCGCTGGAAGCATGTTTCGTTAGCCATATCTGGAAGGGATCCACAAGTGGAGTGAACGAGAGGTGAAATATGCCGAAAGAATCTCAACGTCAATGATTGTGTTACAGGGTTAAAAAATTACGGAAATGATTAAGTTCGTACGAGTTTATATAAACGCTGGTTCGGGTATTATTTTGCTGCAAATGCTTCATTTGAAGTATACAATTATTATTTGATTTATTTAATTTATCACTTATTTCTATCGTTTGTCTCCCTCTTTGTGTCTCTCCTAATAATTAGTATCGAACCAAACAGAATTTCTCTCGATCCTGTGGTATTTTATTACTATTGATTGAAATGTTTACAATTACGTAAAATATTAACGATCCAGCTTACAAAGCGGGCTTCTATTAGGAGATATAATTGGAGAGAAAGACCAAGAATAAATTTCAATGAATAATCGAATGAAAAAAGATCATACACCACAGTGAACCTTCAGCTGACAAGTGACCCTGATAAGGAAGTTTTTTGTAAGTGATAAAGATATTTTTCGTAACTGTTCCAACTCGCCTGGCGAATGTCTTATAGGGTAGGTACTATGAAAAATAACGTGTATACATTGGCTAAAAATATAAGAAATTACCAAATCAAAATGGCTACCGTCCCACCTTTATGCATCGTTTACATCTATTATAAAATGTAGTTACTTATGAGAGCTAGAATTTCGGCTATGAAGGTTTCGAATTAGGATTTCAGAAGAAATTATATTGGTGATAGTTTTTATTCCTGACGATAAAGCCAAGTTTCAGAGATGTCATGTCGCGCCTGTAAGATTGCGTCATTTTTTCATACAGTGATAATATTTCTGCCTCCCAGTGAATGACGTAACCAAAAGAGAGCCACTCGTGCCTAATGTCGAACAAGGATTACGATGATAAATGTGTCTAAAATATTTTGAAAGTCATAAGAAAAAGTTTCATCCGTTAGAGTTACGGTGATTCTACAATATCCGGCCCACTAAGAATACACCATGAGCCTCCTTTCATTCTTGCGACGATTGTTAATCTTCTGGCTCCGTGATCATTCAGCTGACTGGAGTCACGAGGAGAAGTGAGAAAAAGCATTGTCTCCGACAATGATCCCGTCTCAATACGTGGCCATCGGCGCGGTCGCTAGTTTACCGACATCCCACGGACAACACCATTCATTCGGACGCACTTTTATTCGGCCCCGTAAAATTACAAAGAAATCCACCATTTACGGTATTTCGTCACGATTTTTCCACCGTCAGAGAGATGAAAAAAACGCAGCTAGGATGTCATGAGGATATACCCGTGTCCGTTTCGTCCTTTTTATGCCTGTTCGTCCCTGTGGCGTCAAAGAGCTTTTCGTATCCTTCTCGTGTTTCTTGTGTGGGACATTGGCTTAAGAGTTTCGCAAGATGCCGTCCGTGTTAAAGCCGCGGGTGTCTCTCCGCAGCGGTTGTTACTAATGGCGCCCACCTCGGCTACCGAAATAAGCGTCGAGGATTTATAGAGTCGTTTTGTTAAAAGTCTCCCTTGTCGTAAACAATAAGGGATTGGTTCTTCATGAAAGGTATGGCGCCTCGAGGGCTTCTGGAGATGCCCCCAGTATGGACCATAAGCTTCTTGTGGTCACAAGCAAGTAATTTATGCCAACAAGAACGATTTATGTACTAGTATCATTCTTCATACTAAAATATTTTTGTTTGGGATTTATATGACCTCAAACGATTGAATTTTCTTGGCTTTATTTAAAAGCATTTATCTAAATGTATTTGGTTCCCGGCCACTCGTCAGGTATTATTTTATTCACTATATATGAAGAAAGAAATTCCTAATTTATTTGCTATACACTGGAACCGTACCTTTTGCAGCCCTCTCGGAAAATATATACATTGCGTCCTTTGAAAACATTATAGCTTTTTCTTGTTCTGTTCTATATAATCAACGCCTTAAAACATTATCTATATATTGTACCTTATATATACTTCCAAGAAATTATGCGTCATTCATGATATCCCTTAAATTTGACTCTTATGGACTGAAATCCAATTTCAGGGAATCATGCATAAATTTAAAGCAATTTAAATTGTTATTTTAATACATGGTATTTATTTACTGATTTCATTTACCAATTGAAGTTAATTGGAGCATATTTTACGCATTAAATTTTCTGGAGTCAAAAATCTAGTTAATCTAGTTCTGCAACTCGAGAACTTTCCAACGGTAACTCCAATTGATTCTATCCTGAATCAGTGATCTTGATTTTACTGTCCTCTTTAGGTCTTACATGCGGGAAATAGTTGCGCAGAAAACGTATGGTAGAGTTAATTTTAACTTTATGACTCGGCGTAATGTGTGGTTTGCTTCTAAATAATACAAGAAAAACTTCCAATATTCGGTAATTTGAAAAAAAGAATAGCAGATATCTCAGTTTACTTTTTTCAAGGGTAGCAATTGCGGTGGAATTGGCAATGAGATTTAGATGGAATAGCGACTGAAACAATTCGATAATTTTCTGCACGCGTCCAATTCGAATAAAACACAAATATTTGTCTTTATTCCATTGTAATGTAACGTCGAGTTAAAGTGCCTTCGCTTCTAATGTCATGCGTTGTAATACTTCATGGGTTGCTGACCTCGATCCACCTATAATCGCCATTTGCAAGAGAGTTTTCGAGAGGTAATTTATCGAGCTTTAGCATGCATTACTTTGGTAGACGGATACGTTTTAAGAGATTCAAAAATATAAATTGGATAACGGCTTCTTCAGCAACGCCGTTGATGTTTCATTATCTTCCCTGGCCGGACATAAACACGTCCGGGTGATTGATGTCATAGGGCCTTCACGTCATTTTTCGCAAACGCTAATTGGTGAAACATGGGAAAAGGCTTTCCACAAAGTTCATTATTGTTGATTGCGTGGTGGATCTTTGTCCTAGTTTGACAGAAGACCATTTTGGTAGATGCGTAACTCTGGTATGGCGGGTACAATTTTCCTGGTGAAATGGCGAAAATTGCAAAGAATTACGTACGTATGATTGCACACGTCAGTTGATGATTCTTATACCATTGACATTCGAAGAGTTTTTGTCACGGTGTAAAGTTCATTTTTTTTCTTTTGTACTATGTTATGCTTAAATTCCGCATCGGTAGGCGCGATTCAATTATTTTCGACCAATTTCGCTTGTGAAGTGTCTAATTATGAGCAGGTGTCGAGTTAAGGCATTTAACACGTTATGTCAATAGCATAACACGTAGATTTGGGGTCTTCCAATTTATAATTTTAAAAAAGCTGGATAGACTGATTATGTTAAAATGTAACAAGACAAAAGATAACCTATTCTACGCTCACGCATCACACGTTATTCTATTCATTCTCCCAATTAATAATAAGCTACTATCGCTGTACTTCTGTATTTTTACTTAAAAAAAGACGACATTTTCCACGAAGGTACTGATATACTGGTATTTTCTCCTCACGAATGACGGGTTACGTGGGTTGCTATTGAACCGTTAAACATGAAGTCTGTTGACTGTAAATAGCTAAAATGGTCTTTCGACTAAAAATTTTTCTGAATCAGTTTTCGCGATCTTTTTAGATGAACCGTTTTCATCGATAGAATTGAATACGAAATCTTCGAAAGAAATTATTTTTGACTAACTGGTTTTGGAAATGTAACAGATAACAGCAGTTTCTCAAAAATGTGCTCTAAAAAATCAGTTACTGTGCATATCGTGTAACTCGTGATGATTTTTTTCTTTTGAGAAGGTTATGTTGTGCAGCGCCTCAATTAATTTTATTATTTTTTGATCAAGTAGAGGGTCAGAAGACAACTTTATTTATGTTCAGTTTCGGCACATACAATGGTGAATATACTCGACTTGTTGAACGAATAGAAAAAGATAAAACTTATAAAATTTTATTATTATCGTGAGATCATATTTACGAACATTAAAATTAAATTATGCAAATCCACATATAAGCAAATAAATCACTCTAGCCATTAGTTATTTTTGGCGAAGGAATATTAGTGATACTACATTCTAAAGAGAAAAATTGTACAAAATAGCATCCATTACAGATGATGATGTTTTAATAGTTTCTCTTTGCTACAGAAATTTATCCTTTATGCACGTATGCAATAATTTTTTCGAAAAATCTTGATAGGCCTTCACGGCCACCGCAGCGGTATTAAGGTAGTATTTGTTCCAACTTAAGCCAACAAACTTGTAGCGTGGCACGAACCTTGGTTGGTCGGTCCAAAATGTTCGTGCTTGTGCTGCTTTCCTGTTTTTCTGGTCAGTGCGACAGGCGAAAACCGCAGTTGAAATTTTCGAATTGAAACTACAATTCGTAATTACGTTCATGAGGATATTTTCTCTGAAATGGGAATAATGATTAGAATTTGATTCCAGCGTGAGTCATCGTTACCGACTAGAAAAACTGGAACGCGCTGTATATAATTATCGAAAAGTACTGATTCATTGGATGTTCTCCGCATACTAAACTGAAGCTACATCTCTCTCCGATAGACCCGCTCCATGTTTATATCCATCCACGTCGCCGAGTGTTCTTTTTAAACTCGTTATAAGCGGAAACGCGTCGATCATTTAACTTCGTGGGGAAAATTTGGATGGTCGTTGGACTCGCTCACATCGCCAATTAGAATACGATTTTTGCTCCGTGGAAATAAGCAATCGTGGACAGGCACGTGGATGCGCTCCTTTCGCATACCTTTTTTTATCCGCTCGCGCCCTCACTCTTAGGTCACTCCACTATTTGAATGGCTTCCGCTGAAAAACGCGTTTGATCATGCCTGCCGGCTGTTTCTCGCTGCTTAACCAGAAGGCAGGCAGGCGGACCCAAGCGTTGACGATAGATAAGAGTTGAGATTTCGGTTTCGTGTCCACACGGCTTCTTTTTAGCCTCGCCATTTGCTGGATTGTTTCAGCGATGCGTGCACAATCGGTAATTTGGAGGTTTTGAAAGCTGCGAGAAATTCTGCGAGGATGTCAGATTTTCCCTTGGAAGTCATGGGAATTGAGTCTTCGGCCGCTTCGAGTTGATTTTGATGACGGGGGATGTGTTTTGTATCAAGTATCTTCTCTTATCTCGTGGCCTAAATGGGTTGGTTATCGCCGTTATATCGAGACAATTGTATCCACGACGAGTTTCGTGGCTTCTCCCTCTGTCTGATTATGATGAAGATGTTTCTGACAGTGGAATTATTCTCGCCGCTTCTTTTCCCTTGCCATTTAAAGTTTTGTTATTCGTTATCTTTAAATGCTTAGAGAATTGTTTGGCTGTCACTCCTGCGAGCGTGGATCATTTCTTACCCATTCTACTTTTTAAAAAGAATTGAGATGGCGGAAGGTAAAGACGATTCTTCCTCTAAAGCGCGATGATGTGCAATTATCTGAATCCTTCATGAATTAATCAGTCATCTTCATTTTGACATTTTACACTGTTGTTTTGATGACAAAAGCGAGCATAAGAAAAAGAGAATGCGATTTTATATTATTCTGGTGTACCAGGATGTTTCTTAAAAAATCGTTAGCTTTATTGTGCCGAATATCATGAATAGCTATTTATGAAGACAATGGTCTTAGGTTTTTCTTCGATAGCCTCTATTTTATATGACTATATGATTAAATAATAATAACATAATATATAACACAATTATGTTCAATCCAATTGTGTATTTTAATAATAACTTATACTATTTGGGTTACAATAATGACCGTTGGTGTGCGGATTTGCTGCACATGATGGGAGTGGGGATCTCTTGAAATGGATATTTGCAGACGTCTTTTTTGTATATCTGACGTTGTCACTGGACAGTAGTCCACTTGTGACGTGATTATTAAAATGATATGAAGTACGTATATTTTCAGAGAAAGAGTTTCCTTAACGTGATTATTTATGCTCTTTCTGTTGTAAAACTCCTTATAGTTTTCGGTGATGATTATAAGTGATGATCGATATAGGTGTTGTTGAACCAAAGTGTAAAAATTATTATTTCTCAAATGCAAAGAGAATTTACAAAATGTTCTCAATTGTGGGAGTTCTGCTATTTATCTATTATGCTATTTAATTTTCCTCGTTTTTGCTAATGACTGGCTCTATAGAGTTAATATTGTGTAAAATATTTAGTTTGCGCTTAAATAATCACGTTTCCTCTGATTTCGTACGCTGTCTTTTAGTATATTGTTATCATTAGTTTGGTTTGGCAGCAAAATATCTGAAGGAAAACTATTCCTTGGGTTTCAGCCGCACGGCTCTTCCGTGCTAAGTTATTCACCTTTACCTAATCCTAGTAAAATAACTTCTTTTACAGTTCACATCTTAGTGAAACATTGAGTAACCTGATATTTACATCCTTTAAATAAATTACAATTTTATCGAGAGAAATGCTGTAAAGCAGTTTGAGATGTGAAATCAAGATAACAGTACGAAGAAAAAAGAAAATATCTAGGGATCTCCTTTGGAATAGGGGTAAAATTCCAAAATTTTCTTGTGATCTTTTGTCGAGCTTCTTTTAAACTTAATACTGAACATTCCTCCGCATTTTTCTTCGCAACCAAAACGTGTAACGAGGGAGGAATTTTACCCTCCCTAACCTCTTCATTTCGTGCATCGAATCCAATTTCCCTCGTTTCCATTATCCCCCATCGGAGTGGGTTTTTTCTCTTCTTTTTTGGAGTGTGGATGCAAAAGGCACGCACGCATATTCGTAATCCCTAAATCTGTGCAGTTAAGCGTGCTTCGTGCTGCGCGATTCCTCCACTTGTATCTCCCAGCACAAAAGCGGGAGGTGTCGAGGAGCGAGAGACGTAACGGGAGGAGCGGAGGTTAGGCGGGGATGGGGCGGAAGGGTTGGGTCGGGCCCGTGCGTGCGTGTGTTTTGGTCCCTGGAATGCGTTAGACGGAGGTGGATGGCTCCGCTGAAAAAAGCTTCAGGTCGATTTTCTCCTGCACTGCAAGTCTAAATACGATTCGAGAGCGAACGAAATGGTCGAAATATACCCGAGGAGAGATGCTGCTTTCGTCGCGGGAGGGGAAAATGCGCCTGCAGCATCTACTTAATCACGGATGCGGCGGACGAGGCTTTTGTCTGCTCGCCTAAAAAAGGCGGATGTTAATTCCAGATTTTCGGCGCTAATTGAGATCCGGGAGATATCAAGTTTTAATGAGTAATTTAGGGAAGAAATGAATCGAGTTTTGAGATTACTTGTCTAGGATAACTACTTAAATTCATGATCGTATAAAGTATCATTAAGGGTGGATGACTGGGTAAATATAGCTGGCTGATAATTGTTGATATACAAGAGCTATTCCTCTTTATTTAAATTTTAAGGTATTCAAACATTCGCCTGGTGTATCCCCCGTACTGATACATGAAGATATTAAAGCCGGGAAATGTTAAAAAGGTAAAGTATTAGTGATGGACGGGTCAAGATGAGCTATCCCTTGAAAAATGTGCATTAATATTAAAGTTATACGAAATGATGGTGAGCTAACGTATCGGCTACCCTTTGAAATTAAAAGTTACTCGATTTATGATTGTTATGAAGTCAAAATGTTTTACTCTAATTTATCGAAATTACTTGGTCATACACAAACACAAGGTTGTGTGGTATTATTTATCATGAATTTCGAATTTCTCATGTATATAAATGGATATACAAACCATATATCAAACCGAAAGAATGTAATTCTCGTTAAATCAATGGCTGATATCTTCTTCTGAACCCATAGGTTTCATTAAGCCGAATACTTGCTTGTTATTGGAGAGGAGCTTATTATTGGAATCAAATTGTGTCCGAGAATAGTGAGTAAAAGATGGGGAAGTGTAAGCTTTTTAAGAATGTTCTAACAGAAGTGAAAAATGTCAACATGACAGGTACCTTGAACCGGAAATCCGGCCTGCCGCTTACTTCACCCAGTCCACGAAGATATTTGTAGCCCAAATCACTGTTGATTACTAAACGATATGGATTTTATAATTTACTCATGATACATAACCAGCCATCACTTGTTTTAAGTCAAAGTTTGATGCCTTAGATTACGGAAAACGAAGTCGGTAAAATAGAATTGTGAAAGATATTGAGTTTTCTTGAAATATCATCATCACAAAATCATCATATCGTGTCGTAATCACAGAATCATCATATCAGTCATCGTCTACAAATTGGCCCTTTATCCCCCGATTAACGCGCTCTCTTGACCGTCGAGTAGTAAGGCTTGAGCACGTATTAAGCACCCACCCACCGTACATGAAGAGGGAACGCAAAAATCCTACATATCTTTGATGGATCATTTTGAAGTTAATTACCTCGTAGAAGTAATTGAGTCGAAGTCAATTACCTCGTTAATATCAATTATGGAAACGAAAGCGAAGAACGGTGGTATCCATGGTGGTGGTGGTAGCATTCTTACATTTTATTTACATATTATCTGAACTCGAAGCAGTCGAATGATTAAATTTCTCTTACTTCCAACGTGCTCCTCTGCGAAGGACTTAAAGCACGGAATGCAACTCTCTCCTCTCTAAGAACTGGAAACTTTCTAGCTGCGGATCAGGGAGATTACTGATCGAAAACTATTCATGGTCAGCGGCTTCGACATTGAAAGTGAATAGAAATTTCACCCTCGAGAATTTTATGTTATGAAAAATGTGTATTTTACGAGGCCGAAACGTCAGCTTAGCAGTATTTCACTTTTAGAAATATCACTTTCGTTTAAGCTTTAATAACTCCTCCAAGGCTGCGCGTAATTGAAAAAGGTTTCCGTTCCCTATGCTCCGATGTTAAAAGAGCTATTATTTAAATTCACAGAACTTGCGAGAACAAAAATTGTTGGTAGTTAGAGAATAATAACACAAGTTAAATCTTTTAAATAATTGAGAAATGGTGCTGGGCAAAACGAAGAAGGAGAAGTTCAAAATACTGTGCGTTTTTGTCATGTTATACTAATAACTATTTATTATTGTTATTATTGTGTACTTAATGACCACAGATTGGCAATAGGCCATGTGGTACTTATTTATGTTCGGGTATAAGGCATGGATTGCTTAGTTACGGAAACCACTCCCCCAGTCTACGCAAGCAGAATGTGTATGACAAAAGAACAGAAACCTAAGGCAAGGGCATGAATATAACTGTATCTTTTACACGGGAATGGCAAGAAATAAAAATTGGCGAAAATAGGCAGAAGGATGTACGAGGTAAAATTATAACATTATAAATTAAGACAAAATTATTAGTAAATGTTTTTTAAAAATTGAATTTCTACGGCATTAATGATAAAATTAAGGATTTCAGAAATGCGTAAGTGGATAAGTTAAGCACTAAGGTTACAAATGTCCGTTGACAATATAGTAAAAACCTGATTAGAAACAAAATGAAGCAAGATACGTCTGGAAACGGACGACGAGACAGGCGAATGGCCTAATCCATAGAGCGAAGAAGAATGAAACGGAAGAAAATATCTTCAGCCAGTTTTCTTGGAGAATTCCGTCTTGGAGACACGGTAGCTGCTGCCCAAAATATGTCGCCATCAATCCTTAAGAACTATCCTCAAGATTGCCACCCTAAGACGGCCAAGTTTTGATCATTAGGACGGCGGCGTAAAAGCATCCATGAATTCCATTGCCGGAAAGAAATTTATTAAAATGATTTGTTGGAATAATTACTCAAGGTTTACTTTGTAAACAGCTCGGCAACGGATACGTGGTGCGCCAGCAGGAAAGTTAAATGCGGGAGAGAGGAATGCAGTTGGCAACAAGACTGCGGAATACGAGGGCTTCTCGATGGGATGGGGAAAGGGTTTTATCAAGGGAAAAGGGCCACCCTCAGTCCCCCATCCGCAGGGAGCCAAGGTCTCGAGAGAGAATAGAACAAGATATGTGAAGATCGTCTCATAGTCATGTTCGCGTATTGGGGATTGCGGAGAATAAAAAAGGATTTCTCGAGAGACACTTCTTCCAACGTCTCACTCATCCCCGCATAAGGAGATTCTTTTTATCTATGCATAAGCAGACGGTTCTTTTATTCAGAGGGCGCGAGAGAAGGAAGTGAGGAAAGTGTTAAGGGAGGAATAAGGGAGATTAAAGGATGTAAGCATGCGCCCTTGAGAGTGATACGGGTTTTGAAAGTCGCTTGTGGTGAAGGGCAATCCGGAAGGGCTCATCTCTTTGCTGCAGGGGTACGCACGAACCTTATCCTGTATTTCTTACAAATCCGTCTGCCTACCTCACACTTTTTTTGCCGTGGAGTTTTCTTTGCGCGATAATTTCCTTTGCTTTTCTCCCACCTATTCCATCGTCTATCTTCGCATCTTCTTACGTATGGAAATTATGGGACCCTGCAGACGCGTTGCATTTGTAGATTAGAAAAGATCCTGTATATATCCGTAAGCTTTGTAAATAATGGCTACGATAAATCGGTACGCGTTACTAAGATGCTCCTAGAATTGGGATGGAAATCGTTCCAATAAAAAAGAAAAGAATTAGATTCAACTGCTGAATAAATTTGCTGTTATTCCTCGAAGTAATTTGACAGAATCCCTCATTTTTTAAAATTAAATGTACATTTCGTAATTTCATGACTAAGAAAAATAGCGTTTAGCACTGGTTTTCGTTCTTGTATATTTGAGAATTTAATGAACTCGTACTTAGAGACGAAGTTTTTCTCCAAAAAGGTTAAATCACTTAGGTTAAGTGAAACGTTACGTAGTTAGCAGTTGCTATTTTAAGGCTGTAATTTCTCTGAGCCGGAGGTTATCATAGCTCATTTTGATTTACTCGAAACCCTAGCAAGTGGCGAAACACCAAACGAAACATTGATTTCTACGTAACGCGTACGCGAAATCGATATGAGGGGTCTCGTTCTTTTGTTTGGTACTCCGTGCACCACCTAAAACTTTCCTCGCCCTTTGTTCCGCAACGCATCGGTGTCAAACCATTGCATCCAAAAGAATCACATTCTAGAGCTTTTATCAGTGGAGACCGAATTTTAGTAGCACGATTGTGTTACTGTTGCACGAATCTATTACTCATTGACATTAAACTACATACATTTCGTAGTTTTGAATAAATTAATTACATTCAATCATAGCTTAGTTTTAACTTCGCCAAGTATTCAACTTATCAAAAGGAACTCAGCGTGAAAGAGAGAAAAATAAGTTGGAAATTATATTAATAGCAAGATCTCGAGGCAAATCTCTGAATTTAAGTTTTTCTGTTTATTCTCGACGCCTATCAAATTTTATTATGCGCCGTTAACTTGATCGAAGAAATGTACATAAACGCGACAAATGTTATAAAAAAATTGTTCTCCCAGGAGATAGAAGAAGAAATAATATTTGTCGAGCGAATATTCTATATTGCCGGAATTATTAGTTAGAGAAATTAATAGTTCATATAAAATGGATTTTATACGAGGAGATTGTACGGTGGAATTTCGGGAAGTAACAACACACAAGAAAAATTTCATTATATTATCTTTAATAGACGTTGAAATGTAGTGTTCGTGAATAGTCATGCAGCTATGCAAAATACCGATGTAAGAGCATGTAAAAGATAATTTTTAACATGTGTCAAAAAATATTCCCGTAAAGATCCCGTCTCCTGTTCCTGTATCAAAAAAATGTTCCTGTAAACTACTCTTTACCAAAAAAAATGATGTTCCATCCATCGAGGTATGAAATCTTGGAACAAATAGTTTACCAGACAATGAACAGTTTTTAGTTGCCACAATTTTAAACTAAAAAGACTAAAATCCGGATCTCTGAGTACATTCGTTTTCGGCATTAGCATCGGATAGGTGCGAAAAATTCTGCATCGTGGCAATTGCGCCGTTCGCTTTCCGGCTTTTTCCAACACATCTACAGTCCATTCTCCCCCTTGCAGTCTTCATTCCCACATCATGGCAATCCCTCATTTATCCTCCCAAAAGCCACGTCCCTTTCTCTTCAACCCCCACGCCTCCTCCCTCTTTTCATGCGGATACGCACGCCACCCGGTGGATAGGTGAAGAAGCACTCTTTGGCCACTGTGCAAGTGGGGAGCGATGTTTTGTACGGGAGGGGGCGTCGCTAGGGTGAGGGTGCAATTCGTACGGCGCCCGTGCATGTGTGCTGTGGGGGAGTGCGTGGATTCGACCGTGAATAGCGGGGGTGGCAGTTGCGCCGAGGGTGAAAGGACCTTATGGCCAAGGGCCCTCTCTGCGATTCTTGGGGGTTTTGTATCCAAGATTCGCGATCCCCAAATGAGATCTTGTCGGGATGAATGGCCTTAAGTGCGCCTTTGTTAGGACGGGCGACTTTTGTTCCGGGATGGGCCAGCATCCGACCATTGGAGGCCTCCATTGAAGGCTGCAGTTGTGTGGTGGAAATTGGGGTGCGGGAACGTAACCATTGGCTTTCGTTAAATATTCATCGCGTCTCTCTCGTCTCATTTATTAAGTGGGTATATAAGAGGCAGATGTCACCGTAATTGGTACTGCTGTGGCTCATGAAATCAATCCTGGGAGAGCGTGGATTTCATTACCTTGGAAGGTATACGCGGTGCGTATCTTTCGTCCCTCGGGAAGGGTTTGAGGACGTAAACAGCCACTTGCGATTCATGCGCCCACAGTGTGTTTGCATACATTGATATCAAGCTTCGTAAAGGTGTAAGAAATTCATAAATCTAAGTTCAGATCCAAGCCAGATACTTTGAAGATCATTGACAGAACTATGATCTATATTGAAAGGAATAAAATCTCTGTGCTGAAAGGAAAACTGTTTTAAATTCTATTCTTCGCTTCATGATATTTAGCCTTATGGTTCCATTTGACGATAAAATACTTACCTTTCCTACGATGAATTCGTTGTTTTTACATTGCTCGTACTTAATTAGTTTTGATCATTTCATGGCTGTTTGGAAAATGAAATATTCAAAACAAATTGTAAAATTTTAACTAGAAAGTAAATTTTCTCACCAATCCATGGACTTTAGAGGCCTTTAGTTTTCAAGGCCTCTTTATGCAGTATATATATTTAACATGGATTTTTTCTTAGAGAAAGTCTGTTTAATAGAGTGTAACTTGACTGTTACTGTCTCTGAATTAACGATTTTCTTGAATGCAAATTCCTTTTCAAATTACCGTATCTTGGTTTCATTCTCGATAAAATGAGTCCAATTGGTGCAGAAATTCCATCGGCTATATCTCGCTCGGTATCTCGAAATTACCATAGGAGAAATTTCATGGGAGAACTTTTCCGTTGTAAACATAGATACTTCAATGAGGCACGAAAAGTAAGTATCTGAGGTAATCTTCAAAGTATACTAGTATAACATAATGTCAATAGAGAGTCGGTGAGTCATATTTTCGAATATAATCAAAATCAGTTACGAGTGCAAGAATATTTCCATCCCGTATTTTGCTAATTAAATCCGTCTTTCGATTATCTATTCTACTCGTTTTCATACGCTAGATCCTTGGTATTCAACTTCTATTAAATTGTTCGGGAGGAATTATTCCGATTCAGTTTAGCTTAGGTTTTTAAACATTAGAAAATATGACCAATAGAAATAAGGAAAACGGGTAAGGGTGATTTTGCGCAAGATGGTGCGCACCCAGGAAAATTCCTAAGGAAGAATGGACTTGAAAAAAGTCTGACGGGACCGGGAATTGAACCCGGGTCTCCCAATTGCCGGTCGGGTGCTCTGTCCGTTGATCTCCGTCGGCAATTGGGATACCTGGGTTCGATTCCCGGTCCCGTCAGACTTTTTTCAAGTCCATTCTTTCTTGGGAATAGAAAACAGGTTGGACATCAAGTTTTTGGGAATGAGGAAAATTCTGAGTTGTTCGCTCGATGCAAGTCAGGAATTTCCGCGAGATGTGCGGATATGAACATAATTTTTGAGTGAATTAAGAATTCGCAGTTTGCATAAGAATATTAACTGAAAATCGGTGTAATTTAATTCAACCTGCGACCCTCCGTAAGGACGTTTGAAGGAGCTCCTCTGTTTAAATAAGAGTAACAAACTGTGGACATTCAGAGAAAGGGATCTGCGTGGTTCGTGAGCAAAACATCGCGGTACGTGATGAACATACATCACCATCTCAGAGAGCGGAATTTACATCACTCGAATATTAGATTATTCCACGGATATATTTCTTTCTGTCGGCGCACTTGGGGGTCTTTAACTAGATCTCGCAGTAATTCCAGTGTTTTCCTTCCTTCTCGCCCCGATCCCTTGCTAGCTCGCCTTCAAACAGTGCAACGTAAGAAAAATATGCTAACAACTTTGAGAAAATACTTCTCAGAAAGGAGGTAGAAGTCCACATTTGCTTTATTCTTAGTTGCTGTACATGTACATTGGCATTAGTGATTCCGAAAATGCCGGAATTTTGTGCCGATATCCTCGAAAGTAGGGGAAGTATCTCCAAACCTCGCGATAAAACTCAGATATAAGCGGAGATATCGCGTATCACAAAGTGATGTTGATTTTCCGAATCTCTGGAATTAGATCGCTGAGGATGATCATCGTTTGATGAAAAGTATTTGAAGCAGATCTATCGAATCTATGCTGATCGTATGTTATCATAGGTTGGGTAAGTGGTTTCACCTTAGGTTGGATACGAGGAAGTGATGCATAATAGCATAGTGGCGTTAAGCTCCCTATCAGATTCTGCTTTTAAGAAGACTTTTTACTATTGTACGCAACATTTGTAATTTGTTGTCTCATCTATGTGGAAATTTAAGTTCTCGGCCTTTATGGTAATTCTTATTAAATTAAGTAAAAGAGTTGAATAATACAATAACACAGTTAACATATGTTGTTCATAAAAAATATTTCAACTTTTATTTGATTAAGACGACTTTAAAGTTTAGTAGATATAGATATTGCGTTCACGAGATTTTCGAAATTAACGTGAATTGAAATACACCTTCAAAACTCCATTTTTGTCCTTAAGATTGAATAGACAGAACTAGTCAGCATAAGATAGAAGGCGAGGTCTTTTGATGTGGGAATTTCAACTCGCGAGCCACATGCTACCCTTAAACCAGATCCATGCTGTTCAGTAGCTGAATTATTCCTTAAATTTCCTAAAACTTTTCTATCCTAGAGCTTGCTATCTATCCATATAATAATTCTATGATAACAAGAAAAAAATATTTTGTTTGAAGTGTGCTCTTTAATGTGCAAAACTACACAGACATCAGGGTTGTCCAACTCAGAGGCTGTAATACTGACTTTTGAAAACTTTTAAACTGGTCCGCCAATCCTCTTGATGTTTGGTGGGAAGTAAATAAATTTCGATCTCGGAAACTAGTATCTTGTATGATACTATTTAAGTATCAAATAGTGTAGCATGTCGAAAACTTCTTATAGTCATTCGTCAAAGTCAACCTTGTTTTGGCTAAAATTTCACTTGTGTGCTAAATAGCTTGTTTGACTGTTTGCGTGCGTGTATTTGTCGATATAATTAGGCATTTGCTTACGTGAATGCGCTTTTTGGCGTAAACAAACTGCACAAAAATAGTATCGTAAAAATCCTGAACACTCGCACGAGAGAGTGTTATTCTAGTTTGAGGGATTCTCATAGGCTTGAGTATTATCTCAATGAACTTCTAGCATGGCCCTCTAGCCGAATAGATTGGAAAATCCTGCTGTGTGTGGATGGGACATTTCGACGGTGTAAAATTGAACGTATTCGATGAATTATTACTATTTAAATATGCATCGAAATACATTATTTACGGATCGAAAAGTCTTCTTGGGAGCTGATGGGGCCCTCATAAAAAATCCGTGCACATCCGCTTTAGAAGATGTTATTGATTGCACATTCCCAAATAAAACATTTCCGCCTCATTTACCTCAAATTATTCCTAAGAGGCGCACGATCCAACATCGCGAGATGTTTCCTTCATCTCCGTGGAAAGAAGAAGATCGGATAAGGGAATTTATTTATGCGCGGAGATGTTATAAAACTTTGGTCGTTGGTGGTGACACAGATGCGAAAGTTGTTGATAAAGAAGATTGAGGAGCGATAGGGAGCGCGTGTACCACTATTTTTATTAGCAACCGGATTATCTGCGGCGTCCATCACCTCCCCCGCGTCCCTCTTTCTTTCGCCCTTTCCTGAACTTTCCATTGGCCGGCGTCGTGACTATGAATCACGATCACGCGTTCTGCCACGGATGTGATTTTTCATCTTTCTCTCTCCTCGTAAAAATTCTCCACGTTCATCTTCGCCTCCATATTCCCAATAACCTTTCCTGTTTTCCCCTCTCCGACCACCATTCGTGTTCTTCTGCCATCCGTTTCGCCTTCCGCTTTTGCTACGATTCGCGTCGTTTTCCTCTTCATTTCAGGGGTTCGTTCTCGACGAACTCGGTGTATCCAAGGGTTCACGCAGGAGAGAGAAATAGTTTGAAGGCGTTTCTCATGGGAAACTTCCATTTTGGTGGAGGAAGGAAGGATAAACTTATTAAATTCATCTGAAAATTTGTTTTAACTACGACCTAGGTTTCGATACGCAGCAAAACTTTCTCCATGAAGATCGGGAATACATTTCATAGTTTAGGTCCATCTGTTATTGGGTTTGCGATTTTTACGTTTCATTGAGAATAGAGACAAATATGCTTCAACAATTCTCAATGTTCTGATGAATAACTTTTATCGTTGGTGGTTTAAATTAAGCGTATATTCTCATAACCGCGAAATTTTCAAGGTAAGACTAACCAACTTTTTTCTTTCATCATCCCTCTATCATCTTATACATACATATTCACGAAATCAGTTTTTATCGAAATTTTGGAACAAATATGTTTATTGTTTGCTCTGCTGTTGCAAGCTTCCCAATATCGTCTTGCCGTATTTTCACTCCAGCCTTCAGTCTAGTCGTTTTATTTCCAGGCCCCATTCCTTTTATTCTTAAAACCATATTCAGTCAGTTTATTCAACTATTTTATCGTTTTCTACCGATTTTCGAAGAAGGTATCCCCACAAATTTGTTTCTAGGAAAGTACAACAGTAATATCTTAATTATATTTTTTTGGAATACAAACACAATCGAATAAGTGAGGAAAAAGTTAACTCGCAGTAATACCTTGTCTAGAACTTCAGAATTGCCGGTTTGGTATCAGTTCATATTGTGAATATAAATTCCATATCAATAAACAGTAACTGTCTTATTCATTTACTTAAGCTTTAGCGAATGTTTCATTCTAGATATTTTTCAGCATCTTTTAGAGAAAGACACTTACTCACCCCTTTGATACCTTTGGCATCTCTGGATCTTTCTGGGGTATGCTTCGTTTTCATTTATACCATGATGATCCTTTGCCACAGATCCCACACTTTTTAATTTCATTTTCATTTTTGGGGTAATTATAGTGTAGGTATAGTTTTATGAATAAGAGTTGTCTAAGACTGAACTAAGAATGTTTCGGATCATTCATAAAATATTTCGTTGGAAAGTATTCATAAAAATGGCATATTTTTATTTTTCTTATTATTGAATAGGTAATTTATCGATTATTCTCTTGTTGCTTATGTTACGTATCAGATGATTTATTAATATGGCTGAAAATTTGTTTGTAGATTTCTAAGATACATACTTAAACGTTTCCAAAATAACGGTTGAAGAAATAAGACAAAACTTACTTCCTTGATATTATGAATATTACCTTAGGTTTAATTTGGTCATTTAGTTATTTGGGAGAGGAATCTAAACCCACGGAAGCGATCTCTGCGAATTGATCATTCTCGCAAGGAATTCCGTACTTTTTCTCCTGAGGCTTATGCCGCCGGCGTTACATCGCGGCAATGACCCGTTTCGTACTTTCCGTCAAAACAAATATGGTATGAACTCCATACCGCTTTCGATTTTCTCCGTATTTCATCTTTGTCCACCTTGAAAACTCTTTTCTCGAATGCCAGTGCAACAGATGAGAAAATATCGGAATCTTCATTTTCAGTTTCTGGCCTGTGTACTTTACTTGAGCATACAAGAGATGGGGAGAACATTTTCCCACGTTTAGAGGCTTTTTTTCTGAGCTCACCAAAAAGAAATGAACTAAAAATTACGTTTACAGAGATAATTGTGAATCTTTCAACAGTAAATATTGAAGATTATCAGAATTCGACATATGTTTATTTTCTTAACATTGTTTGAATTCCGCCCTTAATGCACTATGAATAAACTGAATATCTGCAAAAACTTAATGGGGAACATACAGTATTTTTTTATTAGTTAAGCATGATAAAAATCGAGTTGTAATTAAGTTTCGTGAAAAAATGAAGAACTAAAGAAAATATTTCTTTTGTACATAAAGTACTCAAGTTGCCAAAATATAATGGATACGAAAGTTCGCTAAGAATTGTGTTTCCTCTCTTCTGGTTCACAGTTACCGCTCAGTTGCTCTTGTCTTGAGAATATGATAAATGCTCAGTAGATAGACAAATAATTGGAAAGATAAATCGTTCAGATTTTGCAAATTATAGTCAAGTTTACCTAATGTCAAAACGTTATCAGGAATTAATCTTCGTTTTAATACTTGCGCGAGTTCTCGTTATCTTGTAGTGAAAAGGTTGCATTCTCTCATTCACCGACTATCCAGCTTCAGTACATAAGCCATAATATTCCCATAGAGTCCTAAGAGAAAGAAAGCACCGACGGAAAGGAAAAAATCTTTCCAAATTAGGACTGTGAGAATATGAGTATTTGTTTGCTTGTCCTCACCTTGACCCGTGCGACCCCTGTGCCCACCTCCCCACCATCTCGGGAGATACTTCCTCCAATTCTTCTCCTCATCCCCTTTCTTCATCTCATTCCTTCCTCTCTCCAGCATTGTTGAACCACGAGCATGATCGCGCCAATTTCGTGAGTCTTTTGTTCGTATCGGACCCCGGAAAGATTATTTTCTCAGATAAGCACTGGAACTAAGAGGAGCATCGTTAGCTGCTCGTATATTTAACCTACGTTAATGTATACTCGGGGTGGAAAAACTTCGTGTCATCACAATCCGTGGGTAAAGAATATCAAAGCCTTGAAAACTTCGGTTATTTTTCTGTTAAAGTCATCGTAGCACAATACTAGGTGTAGCTCATGAGTCGCGCGGCTGTAATTATAGTAATTAAAACATTTAGAGGTTATTTAAATGCTTTGGATGAGGGCGTTAGTTATTGAAAAGAGTTAACCGAAAACTGAGTTGGTACTCTATTCTATCTCATTTTTTTCAGTTAATCTGTCAATATCAGGTACAAGGTTAGGATTTGGTAACTAATTTTCCTCATAAATCTTCTTAAGCTATAACATGCCATTTGTGAGAGTTTTGAATCAATTCTGAAAAGGAAAATTTTAACCGCATTCAATAATAATGAAATAATTATTCTATAATGAAGGTTTTCACATTAGTTTCTATGTATACTTGATGGTTGTTATTCTGCCATAAAATGTTTAAACTTTACACACTTGTTCTTGTTCATGGCTATGACGATATGAAAGCTACTGATGTATGAGTTGAGCTGAATAATAGCATTAATTAAGGTTTCTCCTAATACAACGTTACGAAAAGAGCTACTCTTAGGTTCATAGTGCTTCTCTAACGCGGGCTTGATTGCTTATAGCATTCTGGCTCAGTGAGGGCAAACTACCCCACTCCTCATTCGGCCTAGTAAGCCTCATTACCGTCTCCTCGCTCCTCGTAGCTGATGGTAGAGGGGATGAGGTCCCAACCGACCTTCGGCCTGAGTACATTACAGACAGTCTTTTAACAGAAAAGTTGATCATATGCATACTCTTGATAATAAATGTCGGGGTATTTTTTTGACACCTTAGTAATTACATATAGACTAGATTTGTCCGAACCTTAGATTGGTAAATGAGATAGGTTTGTTAAATCATACAAATATCTCGCAGGTTCGAATTCCAGCTAATCGGTTTTCCTTTTTTGTTGCCCTTTGTATTGGCTGTAGTTGCCCAAGAGTGAATGTGTGGGGACAACATGAAATAAATAAGTTTAAAAAGTTATAGTATAAGGCAAAGGTTTCAAAGTATGATCTAGGCCTTAATGAATTCGTGTTTAAAGCAACGAAGTGTAATGTAAGCACCACTGAATTCTTTTCGTCTCTGTGCGAACCTAACGACTCGAGTGACGTCACACCAACGAGGATTTTTATCGACTCGTCTTATCAAAAAGCCGAGTTCTATATCACTCGGACGTCGAGCAATATCATCGGACAGCATGGAAGCGAATTGATAAGCGTTTCTGCCTCTGACGGGAATAATTGCACGCTTTTTCGGCGGATGCCTCGTATTCAATTACTCTGGGAACGGTCTTTTCAGGATGTTCTTTCCCTCTGCGTGGGACGAAATCGTTTAAAACGCGCGTATTCCCACGGTATCCCAGACATCCCCGTCGCTTTTTTCTTCTTTTACTTTTTCCGTTCTTTCTTCTCTCTGCTAGATGGATAATCCATGCCGGTTACTTTTTTTCGCCAGCTCTTATAAACCGAGCGTGTTTTTTCTCTCGAATTCTCGCCGTGTTATTCCCCTGTCGTGTAGATCGTAATTTTTTCCCTCTCGAGATGGATTCGATTGCATTGTTCGGTCGTGAGAAAGCGGTTCCAAGGGACGCGGCCCGCGTACTTTTCGCCTAATTTCAGTAAGGAGAATAATTTGGGGCTGGTTTTGTCTTTCGTAAACGGCGATTTGGGGCGATTTTCTCTTTTGGGCCGTGAAACGACATCCTCCGTCCGTTTTTTTACATTATGGCTTCTTCTGGAAGTCCTGCTTCCGGTGTCTTTGTTGGCCTTCAAAAAATGAAGCTGCCTTTAATCATATTCCTTCTGCAAAAAGATCCCTCCGAAAGTTTCCTGTTGTTATTTTCTCGGGGACGCAGTATCGGTCACGTTTTTCCCCCTTGGTGTGCGTCGATGACTTGCCATTCCTCCCTTTCTCATTTTCGAGTATTCGCCCGGTTTTGTATTTATCTCTTGGCGGAAGTTTGCATTGTTTGTCGTGATGCGATCAAATTTTGCGCATCTATGTCCTTTACCTTCAATCGGTCATTTACCTGCATGAGTTAATTTTCTTTTTAAAAACGTTCTAAACGTAAGCATTGATTCCTGATGATAGTCACTTTAGGTGTCTAATCCGCAGTTTTCTCGTAGATCATGGATTCCGAATCCGCAGAAAGCCCCTGCAATCAATGTCGTACATAGTAAATAGTTCTTTCTTGAATATACTGCTGTCTACTTTCCTGATACTGCTGTCTCTGCCTTAATAACTAATTTAGCAGAAAAGTATATACTGGTTTTACTCTACCCTTAAAAGGGGGCCACTATATTTGGCATATCAGTGCAATAGATTAACATAACTTCTTTGATGAATTGTATTATTCATTTCAAACTGCAAGCAAGATGCATCGTCTGCAACGCGCAAGTCTTTTTTATAAACTAATGCAGTCCGCAGGGGATAAAGGCTTGGACACTCCTGACGTTTATTATTAATTCTGTAGTATGACTTTTCGTAATAAAACTTTTTAAATTTTCTACCGAAGTAGACAAGACATAAAAGTGTTACTAAGAATAAATATGGTTTCCTTTCCATTTCAAACTGAAAAGTCAAAAGTAGAGCCTAAAAGAAAATTTTTGTAAATTATATTTGGACATCCGACTACGATAATGGTACCGTTGCTATGTTTCCTGGTTATTATTTTTTTGATTATGATTATGGTGATCTATTGTGATATCAAAACCTCTGACGTTCAGACGTTCATTCACAAGTCGATCGTTATAGTCGATTGCTATAGGTTAAGAAAAGGAAAGTACTAATACCTCCTAGTACTATTATGACTTTTCGTAATAAAACTTTTTAAATTTTCTACCGAAGTTGGCCAAGCATAAAAGTGTTACTAAGAATAAATATTGTTTCCTTTCCATTTCAAACTGAAAAGTACTAGTTCGTATGTACTAGTATTTTTTGTTGGATTTATTCGATTTCTTCTATAGAAAAAGTCTTCGTTTTTGACATCTAACCATCTCTGTTTTGGATCGCACCTAATTTTTTACCAAACAACAGTTCTAAGATATCCCAAGTTGAATAAATGTAATTATTCATAAAAAAATCCTCATCTTGGTAAGATTTTGAATATTTTGATTTCTCTCGTTTATTATTATATGAGGCTCTAAAACAAGAATAATACTCTAGATGCATAGACGTTATCTGCATTTGTTTCTCATTGCAGTTACAATTACTTCTGAAATGGTGAACTTAAATTCGCTTACATTTAAACATAAAGAGAGTCAGGTAGACAATACTCGTAAGCGCTTATCGAGGAGCGGGTTTCATTTCCCAAGTCCAATTATCTACCTGTAGCCGAGTCCATATGGCCCTGTGTTTGTTTCTTTCGTCACCACTTTTAGGTTTTCCCACCTAGCCATCTATACACGTGCCTTCTCCTGGTCCCGTTTCACCTTTTAGCCTTTCCAACTTCCTCAGAGTTTTATTTAAATAATATATTTAATTTTCTTCTTCACCTCCCAATATGGACTGGGCGTAAGCAGACGCCTCCTCACCTATTTCCGCGATTGTTTGCTTTACTGTAGCGGATAAGAATGTGATATGGTACTTCAGCTGTTCATTTCTCCGGGAAATGCTCTTTTTCCCTTATCTCAGGAGTAGTTTTTTATTGCGGAAGGGTTTCGCTGAGAAGATAATCCCAAGTCCGAAAAAAGTGACTTTTGCAATTCTGTCCACTCGTTTATATATTTTTTCACTCAGTGTTATCGATCGAGCGAAGTGACTCTTCGTCTGCCTATCAGCTTGTAATAAGCACTCATATTTATGAGTTCGTTCCAAGCATATTGGTAAGAGGATACTTTGTAAAAGGAATCCACAATATCCAGGTTGTTGCTTATTTACATTTCACACTTATGTTTTTGGACCTAATTTACGGGAAAGGGAGTACCTACTCTTACTGACAGAAAAGGAAATACAAAGGCCTCGGACAATTTTTCTCATTTTTTATAATTATAATTTTTTTCTTCGTTGTTGTGATCTGGGCATGTTACACGAAAGTTTCGCAAACGTGCAGTCATCATTTTTCGTGATTCAACTTTTTACGTTCCTCAATTTTCCTACGATGCCGAGATCTAATTAGTTTTAAATACTCTGGCTAATTTTGAAAGCGGATTTTAGACTACTGTCATATTAATTACACATTTTTTTGCAACAGAGAAGGGGATTATTTATGGCTTAGTTTTCTTCCGTAAATCGTGTTTAGTTTGTATTATTAATATCCGCTAAAATGTTTTTCTGGTCGTTTGGATTGCATAATAGATAAAGGCTGAAACTGTATAACTGTGTACTTAAATTGAGGTCCATAATGGGAAGCTAATCTTCTTAGCAAGATAAATACATGTACCTTAGATTAGAATACTTATAAGACACCTATTCTTACGTAAAATACGGTAGTATCTTCAGAAATATTTACTTAAAAGTTCGCAAATTAGTGAGTCTCTTTTTAATTAAAAAAAATGTTTTCCTCTCTTTACGCTCATATTAAAACATGCCCTGCATTAAAAACGTATTCAGTATTACTGTCAATAATTTACGTTATAAATATGATCTTTTAAACAAGTATAAATTATTTAAATATATTTTTCACTAACGTACTGATATAATTTTTCTGATGTGAATTGGACTGATAACTGTAAGATTTGCCCCTCCGCTCTACTATTGTGAATAATTATTCATATAGCCACTGTTTTCAGATTTCACTGATTAACGTTTGTATTGGTGATTTATCCTCCTAATTACTTAGATTTTACGAAGTAGTTCGCGCAAACTCCCATCAGCGTAAGTCACATGTTAAAAATTATTTTACTGGGACCCACCGCAGCAGCTTAACAATGTACAGCGACAAGCCATATGTTCACAAAGTAAACAAAAAGCTAAATTAGGTACGTAACTTAAGATTGTGTATTTACTAGGGCGGCTCCAAGACGAAAAAGGGTGTTCATATTCCAAGTATAGACAAAGTGGAGGTTAAGCAAATATAAGAGTAAAAGAAGGAAGATGCTATAAAGTGGATTTTGCTTGGAAAGATTCCACTGCGAGAAAAATTCCGAAGAAAGAGGTGTGTGGAATTCTTGCGAAGTTTCTTGATTGTAATTCTAAAGTTTAAAATAAAAGGAGGGACATTTGTAAAACCTGAAAAGTATAAAAATAGTGTAAGAACGCTTTAAAAAAAGAGGTAACGCAAACAAAATGCTAAATACAAGCCTGTGGGTAATAAATAGTATACTCTTTGCGGACTTTGCGAGAGACTCAAAAGGAAATAAAACTTAAGTGCAAAATACTGAGTAAGGTTTTTGTTAAAAATAAATTAGAGGTAATTCTTAAAAATTGCCAGATGTTGCATTGATGTTGTTGATATTCGTGTACTCTTCATTGCAATACATGGATCTTCTGCTATGAAAGAGCGCTCGAGAATTTTCTTTTGTCCCCGGCGTATTCCTTCAGTTTATCGCCACTCGTTTTAACCATTTCACTGCCTCATAAAGGGAGGAAACCTACAGAATAACGCTGATATTAGAAACGAAAAAATTCTCTGTGCGCTTATATATTTTCCGTCAACCATTTGCGATATCCGAAGCTATCATTCTCAACCCCGCGGTCATCCGATTAGCATACGTGGCGTGTTTAATCTCATCGAATTGAATCGTCTCACGGTTAATGTCTCAGCGAGATAGAGGTGGCAGTGACATTTCTCGACCTTAGTACTGTTTCATGCGACGGACACTACCTACCTGGCAGCCAAGGCCAGCAAGCACTTAGCTCGGTCAGTACCTATTGATCTTCCTGATGAGGTGGACCTTAAGAAAGGCAAGTGCCACCACCGATCATGCCCACTGGACTCTTAGGAACGCGTGAACTTTCCGAACGCATGAAAGGGAACGTCCGTCGGGAGTTGCGGAGTCTGCAATAGATGCTAATAAGGCGGGCGCTTTCAAGAGCAAACAGCTAACGTTAGTTGGAAAATTAGTTCTCGCGGAAAACTAGAGGAGAGACTCGACTCAAAGGTGAAAGTGTTAAGTGTTGCATTATTCTGAAGGGAACCAATTTTTGCATCGCTCTGGAGCCTTTTTAATATTTCAGCTTCGACAAGGGAATGAATTCTCCTTTCTCTTTCGTATGAAATGAATAACTAAATCGGCGAGTGATTTTGGCATGTTTATCTCCGAGATTAAGGAATTTCATTGGGTACGCTCGCGCTCGTTTTTTGAGTCAAGTTCTCTCGATGTTTATTTATGGCGGCAATGGCCAACTCTTTAATTTGATATCAAGGAATTACACTTGAACTTATTTTGCCATTATGGCCCCCTCTTTTTAAGACGTGAATTTGCGACTTCGAGGCCATAAAATTCACGTTTTATTCGTGTGTGTATATTATACGTCGTTTGCAGAATTGAAGACCGTCTGTAAAGAAGTTCGTTATCATCAATTTTGGGAACATTTTTATAGTGTTTATGAACTCAGGCCGGTTTAGTAATCAGTTCTAATTGATTTATATTCGTGGATCTTCGTGCAGTCTCTTTGAGTTCGTAAATAAATATTTTTATACAATGGCTTCGAATCTTTAAGAAAGTTATGTGCTTATCTTATCTTCTGGAAATAAATATTGTAGTGGATACTGATGTCCAGTATCGATGACTACTTCCCATAAAGATGCTTAAATGACTGTCACTCGTTCAAGTTATGAGAATACTTGCGATAAACTGTTAGTCATCTCAAGATATGAGTTTGTCAAATAATTCAGTTTTGTATGAAAATGTAGAATTTCAAAATATCTAAGGAAGTATTTCTTCATCTATGTAATTTATTCGATCATACAAATGCATTCGAGAATTTAATTCATCAATTTCACTTTTTCTATTACAAGAAGTTGAATTATTTGTGAAATAATTGATTCCTGAGAAGGACTAATCCCGTATTTACTGACTGACCGAATCCAGTCTAGATAGACAATTCTCACAATTAGTACTTTTCCAATTTTATTGTAAATTAACGAGAACAAGCAGCCATTTCTTAACCAGGATTTGACCCAAAGGAAGTTTTAGGAGTTTAGCTTGGGTAGCACAAAACCCATACCTCACCTAGGCTGGCAATCGTGGTAGTATAGAAGAATAACTAAGAAGGAAATACTTTTTAACAAATTTCTTCGTAGAGTAAATTTGATGAATTGTGCCCTTGCATAGCTTGTGTGGAAATTCTAGATATGATACAAAAGACCGCATTTTTGTTCGATCTACTTACCCCCCTGCCACACGCCGTAAGGCGGCTTGTAGGGTATTTATGTAGATGTACTGGCGAGCATTATCATTAATATTTTATCTTCCATTTTTTGAGGAGCTCCTAAGTCGAGAGTGGTGTTATAAATCACTCTCATCAGAAGGGAATATATTAAAATAATTTCCTCTATAATGGAGTATGACATGAATTTAGAAACATGCACGTATGAGTGCATCCGTGCTCGCGCATACCTTTCCATTCCCTCCCACCCTCTGCTGCACTTCTTTCACGGCCTTCTCATTCACCATCTTGCAGCAGCAGCGATCACCTCGCCAATTTCAAGAGCATCTCCGGCTCGCGGGGCACCCAACAATACACTCCCACGCCTCTCACCCACTGCCCACTCTCCCACATATCCTGACACCTCGCTAAACGAAACGCCCCAACCCACATCTCCCCATCCCGTTCACATACCCATCTCTACCGACTGATACCTCCATTCCTCCCTTCAAAACAGTCTCCGCTCCTCTTCCAACAATAATTTCTCTCCACTTGACCAACCCAACTCTCATCGTTCAATAAAATCCCATGCACATAAAATGCTCTTTCATCTCCTCCCATACCCAGACCATTAAACCTTGCCACCACCTGTCTATTTTGTAGCTTATTTCTTCCATATTGCCTTATAGGAGTGGCATACGAAATGATTCACGCTTAACGATAGTTTTATCGCATGTTTTACTTTAATACGATAGAAGTGGTTTTACAGTTTTGGAATGATAATGTGATTAATAGCTTCGATGATTGAAATTCTCAGCAATATAGATGAGAATATTTTTCTTCTTTGGAAAAGATAGTCATTCAAAATTACGTTTACCAAATTAATTAAATTCGATTCTTTTAAATTTTTATTTAATAGTCCGTAAATATGCTCTATTATGTATTAAGAATTCCTGATTCTTTACACATTTCTTTATAATTGTATTTGTTATCGCAGTGAAGGGCATGATAATATGTTGGAAAAATTACTCTGGTATGGTATGAAGTAATAAGTATTAGTAATCTTTTGCGTTTCTTGTTTAGAAAATTGATGATTAGCGTACTATACGATACGATATTTGTAAGATGTATTTTTTATTGATATTAAAATTTAAATGTCGATTAAGACGAATGTTGTAATATTATTTGGTCGTCATTATATTTCACGTGATACGTTTGTTAAGTTTTTTCTTGAATCATAATTTTAAGATTAGAAAGAAAGCCTTAAGTCTCGTTCTATAATGGAATATTACGAACAGTCATAGCCCATTAATTTTATTACTTGCAGAAAACGAAATATTTCTTTGTAACTTTGTGCCCGTGTCACTCTGGATGTTGTGCGTCCTTTCTCGTAGAAGTTGGTGTACATTTTTAAACATTCACCTTAACTTTACCCTTCATCATCGTTTTTCATTTAGTTTTCATCCAGAATCTTTTCAAATATTATACCATCTTACGGAACATTTTTCAAAAGGCTCAAAGACCACTAACATCTACAGGTACTGAATCCGGCCCATCTATATCACAACTCAGTTTGCATTCAGAAAATTATTCCCAAGTCCACACCTTGCTGATGTGCTTATATTCTAATTCACGCCGAGCGAAGGAACCCGGGACCCTCGGGCAGGAGCACCGCTCGCTCGGGTCAGTCCGGCTTTGACCACCCCCCTTTCCACCTGCTGCGTTCCAGCCCATCTTCACCCAACCCTCATCAACCAACTCCAACATCCCATCCCTGAGCACCAAACCCGAATCGTTCGCGATGGACCTCAATATCCCGCCTTGCGACCACCGTCATCCGCGGACGTATTCATAAGTTTTACGATCTCGTTTCAATTAAGAGCACAACTTCCTTCCCATTCCCTCCGCTTACCAAAATCGCACGCCAGTCGGTCCGCGGAAAGAAAATTATTTTTCCGATCGGATGGTTCGACACCGCCACGTAATTGCCATTAACAAAGGTCCTTTCTCTCCCTCTCTCTCATCCCTCCATGTTTCTCGTGCGGGCCCTTGACTCGAAGCGGTCGGGTTGGCAACTCTGTCAGCCATTGATGAAAGCCAGGGGGGAGGGCGGACGGTGGGTGGGGAGAACCGGTCTCTTTGGCTTGAGGGCAGAGGTGTCCGAGGAGAGGAGAGGGTTGGCGGGATGGAGAGAGGAGAGAAAGAGATAGAGAGACAGTTGGGGCCCTCGAGGGACTGTCGAGAGAAGAAAGGGGCGGGGAAAGGAGGGGAGTGGCTTTACCTCATAGTGATTTTTACTCCTTGCACTTTTCTGTGTCTATTGCATTACTTGTGAATCAATTTATTTGCCTCATACGTTTAATTTGAGGTAAATAATTAAATGCCTTTACGTTTGTAAGTAAATTGATTCTCACCTTACAATTTCGGTTTCAAATTATAATAAATATCAAAATTAAAACGAAATTAAAGTAAAAGAAATAATAAACGAAAATATGGTTATAATAATACGTCAAATAAATTCATACCAAGACTTTGTAACCGGAAGGAATAAGCTTTGGAAAATACGTAAAATAAATCTTCTAGCACCCGCAATCACATCCATTGCAGGAATAATACCAAAATAGCCCCTTTAAAGCCTCGAACACATAAAGGGAACAATTCGTGTACCAATGATACCAAAATCGGTTATGTAAAATGTTTGCGGGGTAGTAAGAAATTTTCACAAACTTAATGAATAACAAGGGCAGGAACTTCATTGTGGTTCGAAGCTCATGGTGCACTTCAGACTGTGTACGCCTGACTATAGTTTGTATGAAAATAGGGGAAGGGATCGAAGAAGAGTGTTTAGCCTGTTGTGAGGGAGTGATATGGCACAAGGGGTAGGAGGGGGTTATCGGAAGAGGTGAAGGAAGGCAAGTTGGAAGGATGTGGAGAAAGGCAGGAGGAGGCCGTTACGTGTTCGAGCGAAGAAATTGAAGGAAAAGGAGGTAAAATAAGGGAGGGACGGAGAGGGATTGCTTTTATAATATTAGTGGTAGTAATTAGAACAATTTTGATTATCATTTTTGACTTTGAGGGGAATTGTAGTATATCAAGACCATTCCTACAAGGAAAGAGCCATGCTCAAAGTAGGACTCGAACCTAGGACTAAAGTGTTGCTAGGCCAGCACGCATAACCGAGTATGGGGAGAATGATTGAAGAGGGTAGGTTGAAAAAAAATGGAGTGGCAATGGCGGTGTTTTGGTGGGTTGGTGAGGAAGGAAAAGGGGAACATTAGGGGGAGGGAGGAAGATAGTGTAGGACCAGGAGGGGTTGAAAAAAAGATGAAGATAGGAACGGAAGGAGCAAGGGCGCTGAAGGAATGGAAGGGCTGCTTAAGAAAGAAGGTGAGAAAGAAGAAGTGAAGATAAGGAGGAAGATGAGAAGTTAGTTAAGATGCTATGGGCAAGAAAGGAGTGGAGTAAGCGGTAATCGGAGGTGGTTAGATTGAGAGTTCAGGAAGAAGTGAAAGAGCACGGATAAAGGAAAGAGGAAGCATGGTGGGAATCTCTCTGAAGCGATAAGGGCGAAAATAGACGGAGTAAGTGAGATGCAGAGAGGTCGGAGTAGGGCGTGGGTGCGGAATCGCGATCGGGAGGTTGCACACTTATGCAGGAGTCAGAAAAATAAGGAGTTGTTACGGTGGGTGGAGGCGGCGATGGTGCAATCCGGGGGCGGTGTGGGTGGGAGGGGGTGGCGCGGGGGCCGCGTTTTATGCAGCGGCGAGGGGGTGTGAGGCACGAGAGAGGCCAAGGATCCTGCTCGTACTATGGACCAAACTTCCGCGTGTAAGCGGTCATCCACCTTAGTCCCCTCGCCCGCCAACCGCTTCCCATGAATTTGAAGTTCGTTTGTGCAAGGTCTATAGTATCGGTCGGGACTTCCGTAGCGTTCTCTCCGGAAAGTGCATGTGCTGTGTTGGACCAAATATCCTCGGAAAACATCTCGATGACGGTTATTTAAATTAACGAGACAAAGTTGTGGGTTTTTGGAATCATGAGACTCTTTCGTGGAGCCATAAAAGATCATTCCGGGATTGAATTTAGGACTCCCATTAGCTTTGGGCTGTATTGTTAACGGTTGTTGGTTAGATATGGTTGATCTTATTGCTGGTACCACTTTGTCCTGCTGTTACTGAAAGGCATTGTGAATTAATTCACTGAACAAGCGATTCAAGTAGATAAATAACGTTTGATTAGCTTCGTTTTGCTATTTATCTCCATGCGTTCAAGCACCGATAAGCGTCCACAAAAAGCGTGCCTCTTCAAGGTCGATTCACCGAGCTATTTCAATGGAATCTGAGGAATCGATATCGACCGTCTCCTTAAGGTGATCTTGGATTTTATCCTCTAAATTCAATTATTCACGTTAGTTTAGCATTCTGGTCGTAATCATATATTTTTGTAATGCGTGTAATTGGTATTGAATGTATCGGTAAAACAAAGAATGGCATTCAAGCAACGCAATAAATGTTAGTTTTCCATCTTTCTCTTTTGACCTTCAAGCGTTTCCCGATAAAATTCAAATGGGAGTAATTGATCTCTTTTTTAGACATTAATCGGCAATTTCATGTCCCTCGTCGCGAAGCTCATTAAAATAAAATGGAATTCCTCGAAAAGAACCAATTAAATATGACATATGTTTCCCTGCCATTAGTACGTCACATCCGAGTAGCGTTCGAGTAAAGCATTCATTCGTCTTCGTAAAACTTAATGGAGAATTCATAAGGAAATATTTATTGCACCACATAACGTGTTACGGATAGTGGGTCAGCAAACTTGTTTGAGCGGGTCGTAGGTCGTCAGACACTGGCTGAGATGCGGAGCTCATAGAACTCGTCGTCTCGGCGCACGTCCCGTAATTGGGGCGAATAAAAGCCTGGAATTGTCTCTATGTAAGCAGGATTGGGCAGCAGGTTCACCTCTTAATTTGCCTAAGATGCGTAAAATTGAACATGGGGCCGAAGGCGATTTATAGTCCCGCGACAGACGTGAAATCTCATCTCTCCCTTCGAACCAAATCATTAATCGCCTGTCGTCCGCGATTCAAGCCTCTCTTAATTCCCTGGTACACGCATCTCCTTTTCCATCAGTCTTCCGAAGCATATTCATCTTGCTGCAACTCGCATAAACATAACGTCACGGTCTCCGTCCATGTTGTTTTCGTATTCGTTGAATGTTTTTACGTAGAGACCAAATATTTTCGCGAATCGTTTTAAAATATCGGAAATTAGACAGTCTCGGACAAGCGACGAACTTCATTTCAAAGCCTCAAAAAGGCCGTTTCTTGTAATTGTACTCCGTTAATTACTCGTAAGCATGGCACCTAATATATTAGTATGTGCATATCGTGCTGTTTGAAACGGTGCAGGATTTCTCTTATAAATTAAAATCTGTGAATAGTCTTCTAAGGCTGTTAATTAGGAAAATAATCCATTCTGAGCCTAGTTAAGTGGTCAAGGTATGATCTTGCAGTTGTTACATTGGGAAGCATTAGTGTGGAAAATGCAAAATGATTCTGTAATTCTAATTATGAGTCATTCCTTCTATTATTTGAGGGTCTATTTTGAACAAAATCTCAATATGTATGTCATATCACTTTCAAAGAAAGACCTGGAACCGATTAAGTAAAACTTGGTATCTTTTCAGAAAAGAAATCGACGAAGGGAGGAAAGAAATTAAGTTAAAATATTACTTTTTTCTCTGAAATTTTTTGTATAAACAAACTTAGTAATAAAAATTCTTGACATATATCTATATTTCTAGATTATCAAGCTCTCATCCCTTGATGTATTCCGAACGAATTTGACATTTTGTTATCATGTTTTAAAGTTAGGTATTTGAGAGAATTTGGGTGTGCAACTAAACAAGAGTAAACCTTGATTGTGATCGAGAGTGTATCTTCGTAGAAAAATGTGAAGATGGTATGAAAGTAGATCGAAGGTCGTAGTCGTTGCTCTATTGATCTTGAAAGTTGAAAAAATTCCGATGAAATTTTTGCACATCGCTTACGAACGTGTTTTCTCCCTCACACCGTAAATAGCTCTGAGCTCCATGTACTTCAAGCCATATAAAGACGTCTTAATTCATCGCCGGCCTTATAATCTGGGATTACAGCTCGTAACACGTGTTTATCGAGCTTCCTCGGACCTTTTTTTTGACTACAATTCGGCTTTTGATTCGATCGAATAAACGTGTGAATGGGCTCGCATGCGATTGCAAATAAATCGAATGGGAAAATGCACGCGTCGCTTCATTAGGAGAGGAGTTAAGATCGAGATCGGATTAAGGCCACGTTCCGTTGCATCGATTCCATCAGCGGGTGATCTCTCCTGGAAACATCCCCAGGCGCTTCTTTAATCCAATCAGCGGCCTTGACGTACATCGAATGTGTTATTTTCTATGCTGTAAGCCCTGTTTTACGTAATGGCGCCTAATAAGGGTGTCCCTAACCCATATCCCAGCCCTTCACCTCTTGGGACGTCAGTTCGTGATTCCTCCCAAATCCCTCTCTTCCGCTCTCCTCAATTATTGCCCTCTCAGGAATCTTTTCCCCTTGTTATTCCTGAGTTCCCATCCGACCCAGCCTTCTCCGCTCTTAGTTTTTACGTTTGCAACCGCCGCTTTTCCTACGATGTTTCGTTTTCCTCTCCTCCAGACGTGACCCGAGTGTTTTTCAACTAGGCGTCGTAGGAGAATGCACGCGAGTATGTTAATTTATCAGGAGGTGTTTTCGTATTTGGACTTCACAGTGTTCGCCGAGAATCGCCTGCGTCATGCTTTCTTCTCCGCGTTACGAAATAATTCGTTCTCTCTCTTAATCTCCGTCCGGTGTGCATCTTCTCTGGGAGTCTTACGGGGAAAAAGTCGTGGGCGATTGAACGCGGTCGTTTGTTTTAGCATGACGCAAGCGTTGAGATTTTTCAGGAATAAATCTCGATCTCCTTCAAATTTCCGCGAAGAATAGAGCAGCTCGTGTAATAAATTTATATTGAGACAATCGCTCAAGGTGCGTCTACAATCTTCTTTCCTGACAAGAATAATTTGAAATATCACGAACGCAACAATACTCCTACTGCAATTAACTTTTGTTGCAATCTTGGTACTATCCTCTTTTGGAACCGTTGTATATCATGATGCTCTTTTCTAAATTTTTACGACAATTTATATCTGGTTGTTTTGTCTTGTTAATTGAATGTTGTATGAAATATTGTATATGTATAATTTTGTTTAGTTTTCAGATATGATTTAACCTGTCTTTTCCTTAAATCTTAGTTAATTATCAGTAGGTCTCGAAGGTTTTCGCACTCCCCTTCTTGTGAGAGTTTTCCTGCTGTGGTGTATTTTTTAATAAGTTCTAACTTAGGTTTATAAATCCACAAAGTAGTTTTCTCCTATGCCCTTTTTTAAGCCAACTCTTTTAAACTTCATATGACGAAGGGTTAGATGTAAGAAGAGACTCAATACTCTCAATCTCGCCCTATTAAAGCCACATTATTATTAATATTAATGTTTCACAGTCATAGATTTGTAGGTTTTTCCTCAGCGGGGACGTGAATAAGTGGAGGCAATGTGTCACCACGTCCCCCTTTAAAATTTTCATGGCCCCCTTTTTCCTACTCTTCGACCCATCGTTTATACATGTTTACGCTGATCTAATAGGCATATCTTGTAATATATTTATTTAAATTGAGCGTTCTTTTGCTGTGTATTTTTATGCAGACTTATTTTTATTTGTTTCATATTTTTACTTCATCTGCAGTGCCTCTGCTTGAAGATCCCACTTAATTTGCTTCCTCCTTAATGTTAGTTAACCGTCTGTAGGTTTCGAAGATTTTTCTCACCTCTTTTCTTGCGAATGTTTTCTTTGCTATGGATGATTTTTTCCTAAGTGCAAATTTAGGATTTTAAACTCGCCAACTTGTTTTCCTTCTAGCTATCTCTTTCTTATGAATTTTGTAAGACAGAGGGCTGGATGTAAGAATAGACTCATGAGTCTTTATCTCAAACTTATAAAGTCGATTTATTATTATATTTTTACTATTGTTTTATTATTATTATTCATTTGCCCACTCTCCATACACTCTCATGCGACGTACTCAGTATGGAAGACCATAACTAGTTCTTTCACTTTTATGAATATTTGCATTCCTTTCCTTCCATATATTCTCGCATGGTCTAGTTTTTTAAGGACGTTGGATTTTGGCCTGTGAGCTTCACCCTCCTTGGCCCTCCCACAGTAAATATCTATAGCGCGTTCCAGTTACGAAGGTTCATGAATGAATTAGATCCTATGTGATATTCTCCTTTCTAAGTAGATATCCTCTTGCCAGGTCTCCTTTATGTGGAACACTAAGATAGGAAGACGAATAAAATTAGGAATCAAAGTTTAAATTCGAGGATTTTAACTGCGGTTTTCTCTTTCCGAACTGACCAGAAAAACTGGAACGCAGAATTCGTCACTGAGACACGGCCTTTGTTATTGAAATATTTGCCTCTTTCAACTTAACGAAACGAATAATTAGTCATTCTACACATCGAATATGGTCATTTATTGGAATTTACTTAACCTTTTCGAGGACAATAGGCATGCAATCATTGTCTCGCAATTCCCAAGAAAGCTTACGCGAAGACCTTTACTGCGCTGTGAAGGTAGAATATTCTCTATAACATACGTTTCCTTTCTATGCATCGTATGTGATTTTTCCCTCAAAATACCATCATATTACTGAATTCATCGAAGTTCGAAGCTGAGAATTTTATTGCTCAAGATAGTAATCGCGTAAAATATTCTCATCTCCCGATCAACCTGAGGAAAATTGTTTCGAAATTTCCAGCTGCCGTTTTCAACGTTTCGTTCGGATTATGTTTTATTTTCTTTGTGCGTCTACGCCTTAAGAGGTAACTCGGCTGCACATAAAATGCATGTGAAGTTCTAGTTCTTTTTTGGGAATGCTCATGCTTGGAATAGCGCTCTTAAACTGTCTGTGTGACCAGCATATGTTGAAAGATACCACTCTAAAATAGAATGCGAGTATAAAAGCTACTTTTGTTGTACATCAGCACAATGGCGGTCCATAAATTTTATGCGCACATTACAAGTGATGAAATCTGAGCAAGTTATTTTATGAATTCCACTTCAATTCCTTCTTTGGCGTCCGAATGCAACGCGTTCTGTGATGAAACCGCATTAAGGCGAGCTCTTTAGAGTTGAAATCGTTCGCAGTGGCTTTTTATCTGAACATAAAAGGTGTACATCTTGTGATTCCTGGATGATAAACAGCTGATATCCATTCGTTTGCCTTTTAATTAAAGACCTAAGGGAGTTTTTAAATCCATCGCCAGTTAATTTGCATGAGATTCTAGAGGAGAAAGTTATTATCTAGGGAGTCGGTAAATAAATTCGTAGGTGTTTCGAACATCGTGGAATGACTTAGCAGGTAGCCAGTAAGATTCATTATGGTGAGACGGTTTTTATGCCGGAGCGATTACGGTTCCTTCATTTTCCCTCTTGATGCGACACCATAAAAATGGCGAAATCACGCGTAGATGTTAATGGTGTTATATTCTTCTCGAGAGTTTTATGTTCTAACTTTACGGCTTCTGTAGAGATTTCGAGTATTTCTTCGCTCCCACATCGCGTAACCGTTCTTTTCTTTAGTTTCCGATATCTACAGTGTAACGTGTTTGTGTAATTAATCAAGGGTTAATACGTGAATTGTGATCCTCGTGATAAAATCGTGACCATTTCCGGAATAGGTGTTCCTTTTCTGAATATGCGTGTCGGTTAGTAGACCTCCTTTCACCTGGGGAAATTGAAGAAAATTAGTCTCTTTTTTGATAGCAGCTCCGCATTATGTGAGTTTTGAAAATATTCCTCTCAATTCTGTAGCCATGGAATGTGTCTTGTTCTCGCCTATTTTATTGCTGTTGCCTATAAATCTGAAGAAAGAGAATTTTCTCGACATCAGTCTTTGAAACTCATAATAATATCCTCAAATATGAATAATTGTGTCATATAGTAACTATTATTTTAGTCTAACATTTATTATAATGTAAAATAAAAATAAAGCAGTAAAAATCATTATGTAATGTTCAAGACTTTGCATTGGCTCCCATTGCAAATGACAATCCGTATTCCGAAAAATCTACACAACCTTTGTGTTGTGGCATGTCTGGATTGGGTCTAGAAATTTACCAAGAGGGGAGAGAAGTTAAGACCCTTTCAATGTGACCTCATCTTCCACCAAACTTCTGAAACGCCATTTGGTCGTTATAGATGACTAATATAGATGTGAAATAATCTCATATAATAAAGAAATCTTTACAGCTTAAATTTAATTCAAGCTCATCGTTACATCTTGGGTAAATCGTTAGTAAAAGGGAGTCATCAGTGGGGTGATCTCCCCTTCGTTTGCCTTTGTTAGAGATGCGTGCATTTCCCTTTGACTCTACCTCAGGATTAATTTTGTTCCTTGTTCCTCATGAATCATGTGAAGTATGTATGTCATTTAAACTATGTATGCTGTTAGTGTTTGAAAAATTACCTTGTTTTTCTATAGCTGCAAACCCATATTCTCGGAATTTAATTGTTTTCTCTCTCTTTTCTTACAGTCGCAAGAACTCCATTGTCCTCCGCACCCAGCTCTCAGTCAGGGTACATGCAGTCATCGGTGAGTGAAAACGAATTCAAATTGTTTATAGAAGAAAGGGTGCCTTTCCGTCACACCAGCCGTCTCCTACTCTTTCATGGAAATCCTCAGACAAACGCCGAACTTAGTCAATCTGGAAGACGCTCGGGCTTTTTTTTTCTCTCCTACGCATAAAAAACCCTTTGATAGTTTGATTTGTCAGAAACCACCTCGTCATCCGAAACCTTTCTGTTTTTTCTCTTCTTTTCTTCGTAGGAAATCGACTCTTCCATCTTATACCCGACCCTTGAGTCTGTCTTGGTTTCCTCTTTCATCCCCTTTGTCTATTCCACCCATTTCTTTTTTTTTCCTCCTTCCCCTTCCCTATCCTCTCTTGTTCGCCCACGCGTTCTTCCGCTTACTTCTAAGCCTTACATCCACCGCTCGACTTTACAACCCGTGACGTTGCGTCATACCTTCCGTTTCTTCCACGGATACTTCTACACCTTCTTTCTGCTATTTTGCTTGAATCGTAGGTGGAGAATAGTCTTTTAAAAGAACCTATTCAAAGGCATGTAGGCGAGAGTGAAATTAAATAATGGTAAATGATTTGTTGAAATGTGATTTACGTAATGTGGGACGTTACTATATGATGCGGTTTTATCTATCAAGCAATAGTGAGGCTGTAATATAAGCCTCTGATTGATTAAATCTGGTTGGTTGGGTTCGAGGAGGGTTTCTCTAACCTGATTTGTAATATGGATAGGGAAACTGTCTCTCATGCATCTACTCCGAAGGGTAGTATATGCCTCAAACCTTGTATGATTAGCGACCAAAAGCCCTGGAGCGTAAATGATGAGGGGTAAGTTTAAATGTTCTTGTTTCCTCTCTGTGCCGTAATGCTAATAATAATAATCATTTTTATTACAATTATTATCGTGGTAAATTTATCTAACAACTTATATAAAGATAAATAGGACAAATCATTGTCATTGGTAGTTACAATTATTTTGTAACTGGTAATTACAATTCTACATCATATTTAATTACAATTACAACATTTTACATTTTATATCCACTACACACTACTTAGCAATCACAAATATAAATTACTATTAAAACACATAACGTTTCATAAATATTTCAAATAAGTATAGCACGATGACCTTATGAATAACTTTTTAACTGCGTCCGTTAAGTACAAAATTATGGGATTTCTCAGCATCACTCATACCTCAGTAGCTTTTATACTATCACCGCCATGAACAAGACTGGGGCAACAATAAATGAAAATACATTTTCATCTAACCTGTACCGAAAGAAAAATTATAAACAATCTATCTATCAAGGTATGGTAACTGGGACAACACAGTCTCACATAGTCATATAAGTAACAACGTCATTTTGATGCTACATTGTATTTCATTGTCAAGAAATTCAACGAGTATCATATTATTATTTATATCGGTTTCTTTTTCTACGGCTCTGCGACGGAGGGAAAAAGCAGATCTTTGAATTTTGCGTAATTAGGAAAGCTACTTTTCCACGAAGTATTTTTCATATTTATTATGTCTTTGGCATTTGACATTTCCTGTGCAGTTTTCCTCAAAGTCTCGTGTATTCCGCATCACTAAGAAGACTAATTTAATCCGAGAAGCAGGTTTTCAAGTCGGTGATTCCCCAGCGGAAGCCTCATGAGGCCAATTTTCGAATGGTAAATCAGTAGTGATGACTTAACTTGTTCTAAGGAAATGCCATGTTGCTAACCATTTCACGAATTGATGCGAAAAGCAAATACACGCTCATAGTAGACTCTAGAGATGTTCCTAATTCGACTTTTATCAATATCTGTTGTAAAAGGTGTAGATAGAAAGAAAAATTATCATTTGGTGTAGTGTAGAGCTGTGAATTTAAGTTACCGGCGGTGGTGACGGACAAAAACAGAGCCAAACTAATTGTAATCATGTGAGTTGGACTTGCCTACTTAAGTGTTCCATAATGTCAATTTAAAGATCTAGAAAATATTGGTACATATTTTTCCTTTTGGATTTTAAAATCATTGCCACTCCTTTAGATTTTCTTCACAATCAATTATACTAAAATACTCACATATTATAACATTTTTTTTTAATGAATTGATTCTGTAATCCATGAAACGGACGAACCAAACTGTGTGAAAATTATCTAATCACTGAATTCAATTTATACTGAAAATTTCTCGTAGAATGGGTTCTAGTTTGTCTATCACTTATGCTGTACATACTACCTCTTCTCATTATTTGCATCGTAAAACAGATTTTGCAAATTGCGAAATCTATGTTAGTCCTCCAGATTAAAGATTTCAGTCAACTTACTTCTCGTTTGCATTATTCTAGTGAGAAGTTTCTGAATTTCCTTGCGGTTAGGGACGCGATTATTCTGAAGAACAACTAACATTAAGCTGTTTTACAATTCTTGGCTGAATTTTTAACGAATGCGAATCAAAGCTATATTATATACTCGCACATGCGGAAAATGCAGCGGTCCGAATAAAGCGGGGAAAGGCAGATCGATTTTACGATGAAGAGTTATAAAAGGCTATCGATACGAATTCTTATCGATTATTTAAAAAATCGGAGAGAATGATGACGGGAAATGCACACGGGTAACTCTCGCTATAATTTAAAGCGAGAGTCATTGTACGGTGAGGCCTTTCTTAAAGAGGTTTCAGCTTCATTTTACCTCGAGTAACTCCGGGACATAAATTTTTAGTACTCACTCAGGGAGTCGCGGGGAAAAAAACGATGCCGAAAAATAAACTCCATGCCTCAGTTGGAGGAAAGAAAAAATCGACGAAAGAGAAAATGGGGGAGAAAATGATACATTTCACGGAAAAGGCTGCAGACGACAAGAGAAAATACGGAGAGAGAAAATCGACTATCGGGAAGATGCGAAGAGGAAATGGAGGAGATAAGGCAGACGGAGCGACGATAAATCGAGCGAAATGCAACGGGAAATGCTCCAAGGACTATAAGTGTATTCACCCCTTCGAGTTTTTCTACTTGTTTCATCTGAATCTTTCAGCGAGGATGGGAAGCTCGGATGGATTTAATTCGTGAAAAACATTTATTTCCTACATCCTCCAATCAATTAAATACTAGAAATCTTTTATATCGTCAACAATAGTTTGATTATTAAATAATAATTTCAAGAAATGTTCATTAATTTCTATGCGCGGACGTTTGCGCACGATGAGTGCATACTTGTAGCCGACAGATAGTCTAATACCTGAGTCAACTTAAATTTTCAATTACTTTTCAATCAAACTAAAAACAAACTTTAGGAAATGTATACANCCAATCTCCGATCTCTGGAAGTTTTTATACAATGGCTTCAAAGAACCTTTTTAAATATAATAAGCGAACTTCCTAAAAATAAGCGTTCCATATTATTCATCGTGTTACTGTAGCATGTAATTTGGGTAGATTGTATGGTTATGCGTGAAGGAACTGCATATAACAAAAGAAATTAATAACAATTACATCAGTTATTGCGTCTGGAGAACGGGTATTTAAAATGTTCGAAACATCCATACCCTAGAAAGGTTGACTGGAGAATGTATGAATATATAGCACAGGTGGGCCGTATTATTTATTCTGATGATGGCATACATCAAATATGCTCAGTCGACTATGACTTTATGTTTTTCAGTATGAAATAGGCTACTGATAGTTCGAGATGTATTGGTGGTTTTTTTTTTTGATACATTCACGTCATAAAATATGTTTCTCTTATCGGATATTTTGCTAATAAAGCAGGTCTTTTTCTATTGAGCGCAACTGTTTTACTGCTTGGATTCTAATTCTCCTTTCTCCGTATTTGCAGAGAAGCTGCTCAACTCCGAAGGACGGGAGTTGAGAAGAGCCCTCTTCTCCCTCAAACAAATCTTCCAGGTGAGTACTTGAAGTTTTCCCCCATACCTATGAAAGAGAACTTTGTTAGTCTCTTACATATATGGATATAAATGTTTCTTTTATGTTATTTTATGACGTGAAATCTTCCAGGTGAGTACTTGAAGTTTTTCCCATACCTATGAAAGAGAACTTTGTTAGAGTCTCTTACATATATGGATATAAATGTTTCTTTTCATGAATATCTTGATTCTTCTCGTGAGAGATTGCAAGGTTTGAACATTTTCCGTTAGCAGTCATAGAATTCCTAGGGTGCCTCTAATGATAATCATTAAGTTTATTTTTTATATTTCTCCCAAGTAAAATGAAAAGTGACTTGTGAGGTAATGATTAGACTGTATTTTATGGGTAGTCGTCGACGATATACAGTTTCTCCAAACTGAGTGGATGTGACGAAATTGATGACGGGAATGAAATTGCATTAGCAAAATATTTCACTGTCCTTAATCGCATTATACAGCGTCGTGTGATTAGGAAGTCAAGGGGAAATCTATGTGATCTACTGTGAAGGATATCTATGTTTTGTGAACAGTTACTTTCGAGATTTTAGTCATCAGCGACATATATTCATCATAAGATTAGTAGCAGGCTAGTAGGGTTAGTATTTTTATTTGTATTCTTACAATGACTTGAACGTTGCTTAATTTATCAGGTTAGTTAGGATAAGCCAATGACTTATTCTAACCGGAAATTACGTACTTTCAAAACCATGCGCACATTTTCATTTCACTGCCCAATTCAAGAAAATATTTCAATAAATTTCACCTTGCTCCGATTGAATAAAAACTTTCGTTTGAAAGAATTTGGATGTAGGAAAATCATTTTGTCATCGAGTTGTCATGTTTTAAAAGCTTTCATAAGTCTTTCTAAATATCGAGTTCTTAATCCTTTGTAAGCCGGAACTCTATGCATCATCGCAAAGATGATCATGTAATCGATACAGTTTGACTTTCTGGTACGCCGAATATGAAACAGCAAATAAAGAACGACTTCGTAATATTCACTTTGTAATTTGCAATTTTTAATCGCTATCGGGATGATTTATAATTCGGCCGCATCGCCTAAAATTATAGCTGTAACTGCTTAGACGTTTTTTTCGTTCGTTGGAGTGTCATCTTAATTTTTTCGCGACGATTTATTTTAATGTATGTAAATCTATGTAAACCCAAAGCGTGATTTGAAATAAAAATTCGGAGGGAAATGGCAATCTAATTTGTCTTTGGATATCATTCACTTATTTCTAGGGAAGTAGTTTCCAACCTAGAGTATCTTCTCAGGGTATGGAAGGCTGAATGAGGTGTTACCGGGGATAGTAGGTGAATTAGTATATCATGATATTACGTCATTAAGAAGTCCTTTCAGCAAATTCTTCCTAGTGTTCCATATTGATACTGTGGTTTCTATCTAAATTTACTTCTTATTGTGACGGATTGGAGATACGAGATTTCAAGAGTTTACAGTTTAACAGACTTACAGTTGAAGAGGGCAAGGGAGCCAAAATGGTTGGAAAGCCCTGCTCTGGAGGTTAAGGATTTATGCGAATTTTTGGGACTCGACTCAAGGCCAAATCAAACTAAACTTAGTAAACAAATTGTACGTTGCGGCATCTGGGGAAAACCCTTTAGCTGCATTGAGTAAAATTTTCCGCAGTTGCGAAAATTGTTATGCGCGCACCAACTTCTGCGAAGTAGGTAGGCTTTCGAAAATCTGCGAGAATGAAATTAGCCTCATTACGTCAATCCTACCTTGCCTCGCCGTTTCCTTGATACAAATTAATTATTCCGGAACGGTTTCCCGTCTTATTTATATCTTTTTCGTAATTCAGTCTCGAATCGGACTCTTCCTCCAGGAGATCAACTCCGAAATAAAATCGTCGCTGGAATGATCCTCCCTAGGTGTTCCGCCTCTTAATGACCATCACGCTATAAATAAACAGGGCGGGGGTGCCCTCCTCTTCCACGAACACGTCAAGACGAGAGGGCACAAAATTTTATCGTATTATATTTAAGCACCCCTTAGCCAAACTTGTCTCGCTTTCTCGTCACTCGTTTTCTCTCTTACTTAGGGTTACCAACTCTTCGGTTTTCGTGGTTCATATCCGGTATCCGGATTTTCAGCCAATCTCCGATCTCTGGATGTTTTTATACAATGGCTTCAAAGAACCTTTTTAAATATAATAAGCGAACTTCCTAAAAATAAGCGTTCCATATTATTCATCGTGTTACTGTAGCATGTAATTTGGGTAGATTGTATGGTTATGCGTGAAGGAACTGTCTTTATTTGATGTCGCGACGTTTTTTTCATTTTTTACTTTTCTCTAGTAAAAAGCCCTAGGGTTTTTCATACTTCCTTAGCGGAGTCACATATTTCACTCCTCATTCTCACTATTACAAACGTGTCCCCATCGTTTTATCTTGAAGCTTTTACTAGGTTATTTGATCCATAACGTCTTTGAATTCAATGTTACATAAAATTATTCATTGTAATTTCCATTTCTGCCACCAATCTTTCGCAACCCCTTCATGGTCGTAATCTCTCATTTTCGATGCTCGCAGTGTATGGTGCAGAGGATAAAAACTTGGTTTTGTGGTATTCGTAGTTAAGATTTGGAATACGTATTCATCGTTACGTTTGGGACTTTCATTGACCAAAATTAAAAAAAGAAATAAAGTATAATTTTCACATAAGGATCTGGATACGCTGCTTTCGAGTCTTGAAGAGTGCTATTCGACGCATTATTTAGCTGTGGCTCATTTCTTTCTTATATAAACACCTAAACTTGGTATTGTATGATTAATAGAGTTTACATTGGTGACATTCGCAAAAAAGTAGCAATCAATCTACAATCATTCAGAACGAGATAATGGATATTAAGCGCAAAACCCTTGAAGTGGCATTTTTCTTACATCATTTAAAATGTTTTAAATACAATATTTCATAATTTTGAATGAATAAATGGGGCATAAAATCCCGAATTTGTGCTGGTCCGGTCACTCCATCTCAATGTTGAAATCTCCGGCTTTCGAATCTACTGAAGGTGGCAACCCTACTATTACCGCGAACCTTCTCGCTTTTCCTCTTCCTTACCCTGACTTCCCTACCCATCCTCTACCCACTTCGACTCAATTTATAATCCACTTCCTCCCCCATTTTTTCCGCCGCCCACTTCCCTCTCAATCCATCCATCCTTTCCTCAAGCCCTTTCCACCCTTTCAGCGTCCACGCAGCCCGAAGAAGCGATTTCCAGAGGGAAATAAAAACAATTCTCTCGTTAGCGGCGCATGTTACTCTGGGATTCTTCGCTTTTTCCGCTCGCATCAAATTGATTCGTTTCCTCGTTCGGCCGCCTTTGCAGACTGGTTCCGACAGTATTTGTCTGCCGCCTAGCCAAGCGCACTTTGTTACCCCCCGTAAAAGGATAGATGAATAATTTGTTTGATGTATATGTACAAAAGGAGAAGAATCGTCTCTATCTGTCTTCGGTTCTAAGGGGATTCGCACATCGGATTCGATGTCGTAATTCTGGATCGTGCGGGAAGCACAGTTGTAACTGTGGCTCGGCTCTAATGAACGATAAGTTTTTCTCCATGAGCGATGACTTCCCTTAGGACAAATGTCCGCATTGAGGGTAATAAAAGGAGGTCGCCTTGAGAGTCTGACGATCTGAGAGAGCTTTCTGGATACCTTTCCAAGTCAAGGTAGAAATACTCACTTTAGACATTTCGGTGCATAAGTACATACATTATAACTCCTCCGCTGTAGTTTGACCTAATGAAAAGGGGCAGTGTCACACAATAAAAATATACACTAATGTATCAGTACACTTCTTAGAAGTAATAGGTTACTACGCTTACATCGTTCAGTTTTACTTATGGTCGTGATAAATATATTTCGTTCGTTACATGCAGTGTCTGCGTACATTACACACAAAAGATGCAACGTGCGAAGCATCAAATGCATTCATCTATAATTTTATAAAAGGAAAATCAAAATTAATACCTCGTTTCATGATTAAAATATTATGGTTTCTAGTTTAAAAATTTCCGATTAAAAATATCTTGATTACGACTGAAAGTCATAGTTGGTTTGTTTTCCCACTTCCATCGTATAGGAATATGTATCCTGATCACCCTGTATAACTTATATACGTTTGATTGACTGTCAATCTCAGCCAAAGTTGCGAAAACTTTTAAGTCATAAAATCAACAGGCATTTTATGAAAAGACTTTCTACGTACCATTTTTTGTCTTGAATGAGACGGTGATACAGTTTTATAAACTTTTGTTAAAAATCTAATCTAATGGAGTTTCCGAATATTTCTCCCCTGCGAAATCGTTGAAATTCTAAAGACTAGATGATTTCAAGAAAGATTTCAGTTACTTTCAAGAAAATTTCAAATACTGGTGAAATAATACTATTTCTGAATTCTCCCTGGAGATCTGGAAGCTGTTTTGGAATGAAGAGATGTCTTTGATTGTTTTTCACCGATTGCCATAACGTCGTAATATTTTTCGCATTAGTTTCAAAAACTTTACTGTTACCAAGAACTATTTGCTAAAGAGAGCTTATAGACATTTCATTAGAGGTATAAGCGATGATAAACGCATGGCTCATATACTTGAATTTAGATGACGAAATGAAAGAGAAATAGTCTGCCGCAGCCAGGAATCGAACCCGGGTCTCCCCCTCCCCGTGTACCCCATGCATCGAACCCCCGCGTGTGCGCAGGAGTTCGGGGCCATATTTGATGGACCCTCTGTAGTGCACAGAGTCCCATCATAGCCGAAGAAATTGAAAGTTCTGTTATAGTAGCTTAGAGGACAGAGCACCCGCCCGGAAACTGGGAGACCCGGGTTCGATTCCCGGCTGCTGCAGACTTTTTCTCTTTCATTTATTCAATTTATTAGAGGAATAACAGGTGTGAAATAGCGACAGGACAGGGACTCGAATCCAGATCTTCCAGTTTCCATACTGGTAATCTAACCACGGAACTATCACGCGTCTCTTCCACACTTGTTTTCACACCATATTTCATGAAGTATCTAAATGGATTCTATTTTTAATACAGAAGGTTTTTGAGTCGTATGTTTGTGTCAGTAACTAAATACGAGGTTTCTATAAACTGCATGTAATCCTGTCTTCTTCGATTCTCTCGCCAGTAAGTGACGTATTCATAAACGCCTCTACCAGAAAAGCGCCGTATTCTTTAGCATTTCAATCGACTGGATTTTCCAACCTCAGCTAGTTCTTCCGAACCAATATTGAACCCTCACAATCTGCATTTCACTCTCCCTTTTCCAAACGTAAACGTGAGAGCCACGAGGTTTTCTCAGAAAAGGATACCATTAGACAATGAAATATTAATAACAGAACATTTTAAAAGTTTTTTTTTCGATAGTCCGGCGACACAATAACCACCGGCTCCCGTGATTCACGGTTTGTGAGTCACATCTTATCTGCTATTATGCCGCAACGTACCAGCTCGTGACCCCTTTCCTTTCGTTCCACGCCCTCTCGTGACTGCGTGTGCATGCGTGCGATCCGCAGCGCCATTATTGCTCTCCTCCCGCAACCGCACGGATGTATTCTTTCATATCCCTTTTAGTCCTAATGGCTCCACTCCCGCAGCTATTCATTCTTAGTCTCCCCTAGAATATCCTTCATCACACTACCTGAGTCTCTTTCGCAGTTCTTTGACTTTCGGAAATGGTGAGAAATATCCCTCTTCCATCTATTATTTACTCTCCTTCCGATTAAGTTTTCGTTCCAAATTTTCTTCTGCCGTTCTCATGCGGGATATCTTCTTGAAGGTCATGAAAAATTCTTCTACGACCTCTGCCGCAGAAATTCTGCTCTCTCGTGTTCTTCTGGAAAGCTCTCGTTGTGATGCATGATCTCCGAAAATTCTCGATGTTTGCAAATTTAGATTAAGTTGCGCTTAGCTCTGTAGTGGAGCAGAAATTGGGGAATAATGGGTATTTAGGAGTAAAATACTATCTAGTAACTCCCAAAATTGAACACCTATGATAATTTTGATGCTATATATCTTTCGAGATTTACTCACTGAAACTTGCAAAAGTAGTTTTTGTTGAACTATAAAGAAGTTTGAAATGAAAGATAGATCTTGGGGAAAATTTACAATAAAATTCTGTATTCATGGTTTTATGTGACTGCTGCAGTTGTTTTGATCTCTGATGCTGGTATATATTTAAATGGAAACCAGATAGGATCTATTTAATACCGTTACACATACTTGCTAGAGAATGAAACATGTCGTAAAATTAACTTCTCGGTAAAAAATTCAAGTAGAAAAATATTTTACTGAATAGGCGGTTTTCCTATCGTAACGTCTTGAAATTAGCGTAAAATACTATCAGTTAAACCGCGAATTTCTAATGAAATTACAGACATGAATTTAACATTACGTAGGAACTTAATTTATTGACTGCTCGTAGATATTTTTATAAACCAATTAAATTTTGTCCACCTAGATGCATATTTAATCAAGTTCGGGAATACCTTGTTATATAAATAGCGAGGTTCGAGTAATAAATTCTCATTGCGTAATATGTAAAGAAAGCTTATGATGAATGTAAGGACATTAAACATTAAAAACCCCACGGAGTATATTCTCATTTGTCGAATCACAGTAGTTTTGAAGTAAATAAGTTTAGAAGATAGTTGTATGTACCAAAGTTAAAAATAAAAGCTAAGAGTAGATCTAAAGAAAGGATAGCGAGTTATTCCACGAGAATATTAAAAAGGGATTGATATGCCCCTTGGTCCGGAACTTCTCTTTTTCGAGCGGAAAATATAGACTCAAAGAAAGGAAAAGATTGAAGTTTGGGAGGGCGTGGTTCGGATTAGGAAAAGTAATTTGGGTGGAAGAAGAAATGAGAAAGCACAAAATTCTGTGGAAAGGGTTTGGATTGAAGAGTTGAACGAGTCGAGGGATGTGGGTGGGACACATCTTGAAAGAAAGGGCCTCGCTAAAGGGAATAATCGAAGAAAGGATGCTGAAGGGAACACAATGGGAGGAAGATGAAACGCTTACGGACGAAATTAGAGGACGAGTCTGTTATCGGGAAAGGGAAAGAAATACCTCGAGGTACTATAGTTTGGAAGGAAATATTGATGTCCCTAATTGAGAGGTAATAAAAGTGGAGATGTGTTTTACAACCTTGATTGTTACAAGTACGAAGTAAGTAAGTGTTACCGTAAGCTTCAGTTTCTAGTTTTACTTCTCAATTAGGCTGCAAGGTTTCGATACTTAATTGGATTTCGAGTAAACAGAAGGTTCATGTCTGGGTAGTGCGAAGGTAATAATCACGTTTTCATACCGTTGAATTTAAAGTTCTTTATTTCTTTAAGTTTTGTTAATCACGAGGTTTGTGTAGCTTTGGAAACCATAGAAATAATGGAGAAAGCGTGGATATTGTTGATTTTATTCATAAATAAGAATGTATAATTAGCTAACTCATCGAGTTCGTTGGAACTTATATATTTGTTATGTCGGGCATGTATGCAACATCTTCATTACTGTAATATTGTCAACCACAGCATAAATCAGTTTTTTTGTACCAAGACTATTGCACGAAAAACAAAATATACGTAGATCTAATTGCCTATTTATGAGAATTATAATCTCGCCCCCTACTTTATTTATATACCCCAATTCGACTTCGAGCCGAGTTCGTCTATCCGATTCGAACTAAAACAGCGGTTCGCAAGCCTTTGATTTCAGTGTTTTCTATGAAACGGTCATCATGAATATCTCGTGATTTAGAGCAAGTATGTGATTTTCAATACCTAAAGACGCAGTTTCTCTTTCGAGCAGCTTTAATTCACAATGGAATTCTAAAAATCGGAAGTAAGTCGTTCGCCAATCTCGGAAGAAATAATTTTTGAGAATGAATATACTTATCTGTTAAATACGACTCGGGTATTATTTATGCGGTCTGATTCTGATTTTAGTTTTAGGATATTAGATCATTCTTCATTGCGCAAAATTCAGCTAGATTTTCATCTCCCTTGTTTACTCTGTTTTCAATGCCGCGTTAGTTTCCATGACCCGTGTAATAAGAGTGCTCTGGCGGTTAAACAGCCGTAAAACTCTTCCTGAACTACACCTTTAATAAGCTAGGCTAATTGGCTCCATAGGAAACGTGCCTCAGGCCATGGTTTCAGCGTCCCTCTCGTTTCCATCGGATCTCCAGACAGTCATCTCCTCCTGAGGAACGTCTCCTTTTTCCGCGCTTTTTTCTCACTTTGCGCTAACTCGCCTTTTTTGCTCCCTTGTCCTCGACCGCGTGCAGAGGCGAGAAAATGCAAATTATCGATTGTTGAGCTCGTTCTCTTTTTCGCGTTCGTCTCTCTCAAGAGCGGAAATAAGACGTCGCTAGCCCGTGCACTTGGTCGAGTCTCTCTAATGTCTGCTTCCCAGACGACACTGGAGAGGACGGAGCGGAAGAGGATGCGACTATAAGTACCCTTTTCCGCAATATCTTCTCCTTTTTCCTACCCTTTTATGTCTCCATCTTCTCTCCCGGTAGGAAAAGGTTTCCCTCCGGAATTAATCAGCCTGCGTATTGCGAAGGGATCGATGTTAATCTTTTTTCGCCGAGTCCCTTAACCTTTCGCAAGCACAGCCTCTCTACTTTCTCCTCTGAGTGGCCCTTCCCTTTCGCAGTCGCCGTTCGTATTCCTTTTGACGTGTCTATAGTGGCAGTATTTCTAGGTCTTATGTGACAAGGTATTTTTCATCCCGCTATTATTGCGTCCCACGCGCGTAAAAGTGGAGTTTTGAAGAACATCGCCGAGTATGTTTTAAACCGCACTATGTTCAGCTCCGGAAATCTGCTCGTAAAAGGCTTATCTTTGGAATTCTAAGCGTTCTTTTATCATTACAGTTGCGCACGATTCGATTTTCCAAAGAATCGAGTTTTTTATCCAATTTCGGCATAGATCGACTTCCTTCGGCTCAAGGGTTCTCAACCGTTGGTACGCTTGCCACTGATAATAAGTGGAAAAGGCTTTAATGGCTCGTAAATATGATATATTCGTTGGCATGTAGAGGGAAAAATTATTAAAGATAACCTGATAGTAGGACACAATCATGACTCATTTAAATTGTTAATAATACGCGACAGAGGTACAGACTTATTCACTTTTATTCATGTTGTAAGAGTCTTGGAATTACTTCAGTATCCCGCCTTTAAATCCTTATGTTTAACTTCACTCTTTTCCATATCCAGAGTTTGTTTCCGTCATTTTTTTCCGTTCCAACTTATTCCAAGAAATTTCGCGGAATTTTTAGACCTGTTTACATCGTCCGGACGTGTTTATCGAACAACATCCGCTTACCTGGAAGTGAAAGGTTTGTTTCGGTTCCTAGTTTACTGAAAATTGGTTATTTCACGTTTGCTTGTTTACGAAAACTTTGATTTTATAGAGGCTAGACTTCCTCCGCCCATATGCGAAGCTGAATGCATTCTTCATTGTTTCATCAAACAGCCCCTTTCGATAATAAATACCGATTTTTTTTTCTCCTGTTACCCAACGTTCTATTTTCTGTTAAATAAACCGTTATTGCATGGAAAACGTATCTGTTCCTCCAATATTTACAAATTTAATAGTATGTTTTGTCTTTTCAAAGTTTTTCAGATGAAGAATGTTGTGTTTCACATACATTAAGGTCAAAAATCATTCATGGTAATATATCCGTAATTTCTTCTAAAATCGAATTTGTGATTCACATTGATTGGGCATCATTCCTAGTGGAAGGTTCTTTCTTCTTGACAAGGGGTGGATTCTTTTCATTAAATCTTCAATCTTCAGAGGTTTCCTCATCACCATCTTAGTGCATAACCTGATGGACAAAGTATCGAAAAATTAACTCTCGAATAATCCTTCTCAAAATTTCCGCGAAACACATCGCAGTCAAGTATTTCACAAGAAAGAAATGAGGTAATCGAAAACCTAGATTGCTCTAATATTTTGAACGTGTGTAGAATAACGAAAAGAATCCATAAATCCGTTGGACAATAAATGCGTTCCAAACTCTTAACATCCACGGGAAAAATTCGATAAGACTAAAGATATTTTACAAGAAACTAAAACTCTTAAATTTTCATTAATAAGGTAAATCCTAAATGATTCAACCAATCAATATAATTTACATTCGATAAACCGTATTGTAATAAATCAAATTTACATCTACATAAATACCCCGCAAGCCAGGAGGTGTAAATACCGAGCGTTCGAGTCACCTCTTTAGCTTATTGTTGTCGTGTATCGATCTAGGAGAGAATGAGTCCTTTAAACTACTTATCCTCGCATCTATTTCTCTTATTTCCCTCTGCCACACGCCGAAAGGCGGCTTGCAGGCTATTTAGGTAGATGTTATTTTACGCTAATTTTCGGATCGGCCGAAGTAGCATAATACCGATTACGCCTTCTTCAACTGTACTTTCTCAAGCAATCACAGCCTGGTTTCTAATCTCCTTTCTTCTGAAGATTCCGAAACGGCATCTGAGAGCATTTTTGTAACGCTTGCTTTTCTATCGTAGTTCTTTTTAACAAATGGTATCTCTTCGCGCTGATATTTCTCGAGTTCGCGAGCATTCGTTTCATCCGCTGGGTCCCATATATTCCAGATTGGGCCTAATTAAGGTGAAATAGCATCACTCTCTAACCTTTTCATCGCATCTACCTACAATACGCTGTATAAATCCGAGCGTTTTATTTGTTTTACAGCATATTTTTCGGATACGTGTGGTCCAGTTTTTGATAGAGCGATTCCGAGATACTGTACTAGATAGAGGACTGATTGGACTAAATTTATATTCATTCCACTAATTTGGTAAGAGTGATCCTGAACAATTGTTTCCTTTCGAAGATATTAATTACAGAGCATATACTTACATTTACAAATACTGAATTCTGGAGTATGGGTTAAAGAAATTCCTTATTTCTGATGGTTAGACTCAAATGTTTGTTTGCTTTATTAGATCGACGTTTTGGCAACATGTATGTATGGGTATACAGGCGTAAGTTTACCATTACCGTAATCACCTTAGGGCTTCTCCAGCTGATCGTACTTGCGCTAATTCCAACGGCAAGGGGAAAGGAAACAGTGGCGCCGACAACCACATCTTGCGAAACTCTTTTTACTAACATTCCTATTGTTTGAACTGCTCTGCTATTCATCGCTACCGATTTGCCAAACGCGGCACCTCTTCAATACCATAACCACGTCGCCGCCATTGCCATAGTCGCGTATTTTCTTACGACAGTACAATCATATTTACGACCGCTGGTGTCGGAAATAATCGTTAAACCCGTCTCGTTTCTAATATTTATCTGCTTTCTCAGCCGGGAATCCTCTCGAAATGCCTTTGTCACCATCGTCTATATTTAGCGGCGAAACCGAACCGCGCTAAAAAGTCTTCCGAGTTCCCCGAGAGATGGGGTTAGAAAAACAGGAGGAATGTGGTGAAATTAGTCGCGTTTTTTTTTTAGCGAAAAAAAATAGGCAAAAAGGAAAGAAATGGTGTCGGAGGGTGCCAAAAGCGCAAGCAAGAGGCGAGGGCGAGACGCTAGGCGGGGGAGGCCGTGAAAGGGACGAGGAATGCGGTGTGTGTGTAACGGGAGAAGATGCCGATGGACAAGCTGCAGATTAGATCATCGGGAGGATGGCGGATGCTAGGAAATTGGGTCGAAAAACGTTTAGGTCGGCTGCTTGAGTTCGCCACCAACATCTATGATCACTTCACACCTCGGGAGGAACTCATGTTTTCTGTCAGAGGGGTGAAAGCCTACTTGCCTCCTGACGAAACCGTATCTGTTATTATTGTATATTTCTGTGATTGTCTTTATTATAAATATTTGTAGAATAATAGTGGTAGGCTTCATTTGTCCAATAAACCACTATTTATCAGTATTAAAGTATGCCCAATAGTGAAAGATCTTAATATAATATGGCTTTATTTGCAATATATATGTAGCAAGTATTGTCTTTATATGAAGAATATTTAGCTCCGAATTCAGGCTGCCGTCTCTTTCGATCGTCATTGTCTCCAGAGAGGTCGAAAACCTAATAACAGCCAAGATTTAGCTGAGAATTACACAAGAGCTGTTTAAGTCTGCGGAATGCTAATTTACAGTTAGCTAACTTTTTGCTTCAAAACATCATGACTCATCGAGTCATGATGTCGAGTACGAAAATTAGAAGCTTATGTATTTGATGAAGATTTTAAAATACTTACCTTTCTGTTACCCGGAAGCTCTTTGGTTCTTTCGAGCTTATTATCAACCCATTTGGGAAATTCTCATCGTCCAGTTTCTTTTAAAAGAAGCAATTATAGAAGATCCGATATCATTGTACAAATTCACATATTATCGATTGTCAAGCCAGTATCGTATATTCATTCGGGTAATGCTTTGATTTTTTCCTGTCGACCATTAAAATAAAATTTTTTAAGTGTAACTTGGTAAGAGAAGTTAATAATGTTAGAATGGAAGAGCTTAAGAACTAGGTAAATCCAAGTATTTTACATTTTAAAAAGCTAATTGAACTTATGGGAATTTCTTCCGTTTTGAAAACAAATGGATCGAAAAAGTTAAATGTTACACAGTTGTGGATGTAAGTTGGAGGCCTTCATAATAGGTAGAAGTTAACAGTTGTCTTTAGCTCACCAATATAATTCATAATTTGTTCTGAATTTTCTCTCAGAACCCATAGCTACGTATCTGTTGTGACAAGATTACAAGAAAAGTTTTTTTTATAGGGTAAATACCGTGCAGGCGGAATTTATTTGTAGATAAAAGGCTTAAGGATGCGTTAATTAATACAATTTTCGAGACTTCTTCTATTTTAATTTATCTAGTTTTGATTTTTATCACATTCAGGGGTATGTTTTCAGATGATCTGAATAATGAAATAACAAAATCGCCTAACTTACCATTTGGTATTTTGGATGAAATTGTCCATTTATTGAAAATGACCAAGTGGCATTGAAGCAGGTCTAAGGCAGCTCCCAAAGATGCTCTTGGAAATGTACAACAAATTAATATTTCATACGACTGGCAGGAGTAACTCCTCTTGTAACACGAGGTGGATACACTCTTTATTGTGATTATCATTCAAGTCATATGATCTGTACGTCGCATTGTTCTCTGTCGCAGCGACCTTCGCCGTCTCTTTCTATTACTCATCCCCCATTTTCAGATAACTTATTGCTTTGGAATGTACCTAAGTGCTTCATTTCCATCAATTGATAAGAGGTTGATATACTCCATAAGTTGCGAGGTATGCACTTGCGTTCATCCCTTTCTCAGCCCCTACGTATGCATTGGAATTCTTTCCGCGAACAGTAATGGAGACTGCAGGAAAAGGTAAAATTAACACGATAGGGGGTGTTTTCGTCCCCTTCCTTCCAAAATAGAACCGTGAGACATCCTTTAACCCAAGTCTACCGCCCCACAGCGTTCTCCCTCTCTCTTCATCATACTATTTTCCATGTATCTAACTATATCCCTCTCCTTACTTCTTATACTCCGCCTCTTATTTCTGCTTTTAGAATCTCTTGCGTTTTCCGAAAGTTTCAGGCCGTTTTAAAGCTACTTAACTCTTACTCGTTTTTTTTCTGGTACATAATGTCATTTTTTTTATCCCCCTTCTGTATCATCATCGATCAAATTCTTATTCTTTAAAATGTAGCTATTTTTGCCAGTACCTACGCTAAACTTTCTGATCCTGAAATGAAGTTAGAAATGGAAGCGACTTTGTAGGTAGAGCCGTGCACCTAGGAACCCCCCCCCCCACACACACCTAGTTTACCAAGTCTCCCGAACGTCTAAACATTCTGGTAAGACAGTTTATTGGTTAGAATAACCGATAGGTAATTGGGAGATCCGGCTTCGAGTACCGGTTTTGACAGAATATTTACATACCCTTTCCTTAGGAAAGTAAAAAATGCATTATCCATTTCCTCCATAACTGAACAGTAGTACCTTCCCGATTTCAGTTCCAGCTCGATACCAATTACCTCTACGATTCTATCTTTGACTTGTACGTTTCCTCGTCCCTTGAGTCTAAATTCTGACTGTGGCATAATAGAACTGATTTTTTTTACATTTTTCCTGTTTTTTAATTGTATATATATATGTGTGTGTATTGTATAACTATCGATCGGTCGTTAACCAGCATTGCCACCAGGCTTGATGACCAAATTGTGTGTACAAATAAATTAATTTACTGAAAGGGAAAATCTAATTCGCGTAAATATTTTAATGAAATTTCTTTAAATTCGATTACCTGGAGAGCTTCGACTTAAGTTTCTTTTCTAAAATTCTTGTCCGTTTTTTATCAAATTTTGCGTGCAGGAATTTTCCACATACTGTTCGCTCGCATTCCTTTGAATGAATGTAGTACGACCACTTTCGCCATACACATTTAAACTCTTTCATGATAGCCGTATTTTATTTTAAAAAGGGGTAATTTTGTTTTGAATCCTAAATATGTGCGTTTGAAAGTAAAATCTCGGCATATGTATGTTATCTGTTGTAAAAATGCATTTTCGTCGTATTAAAAATATACCATCCTGAAGTATTTACGTTTCGAGAAATCATTGACGTGTGTCATTGCTATGGCGCGCTTTTAAGGTTTTCCTCCGTTTAAATACGAAAAATACTATTTCATTTCTTCATTTACAACGGTGGTTACCCCTGCCACACGCCGAGAGGCGTCTTGTAGGGTATATATTCGTATGTAGATGTAGATTTCATTATCTAAAAACGTATTGTTATATTTATCTCCCAGATACCTTTGACAGTGTTTGAAAAAAAAACTGCTTTGGCAGCAAAGAAATTCACTCGAATATATTACCCATAATTTGATTATGGTTTTTATCGGTTTCCAATCACTTTCCTATTATTTTACATAAAATCTTATTGCATAACCCACAGTGTTTCCATTTCTTTAAGCATCTCAATCATACTTTTTCTTACTCTCCAAGTTTTCAAGGTAGAGACTAATCGAGCGTTAAAGGTTGCTTTGGAAACGCATGTAGTCCTTTAAGAGGACGTTAGGTTCAAACGGGCATGTTACTCACCTATATTGCCTGATTGGCCGCTGCTAAGGTTACAGGCCTTTTTCCTCGCTCTTTTTCTTACGAGAATACCGTACGATGACCCGGTCGATTCACTTTCGAACCTTAAATCAAAATGAAGAAATTGCTTACCCATCAACACATCGAATGTTAATAAATTCGACTCGATACGCCATAAATGAAACGGGTCGTAATTATTTAGCCCTGTTATGGCTTCCGTTTATCGCGCGAACAGCCTCATGGGCAGGGGGGAGAGGATCATGGGAGCGAAAATGAGTCGACTCCGTCAAACAGCGTGAAAATACTATGTTCGCACCATCGACGCAAACGACACCCCGGAAGATATGAAAGGTTTTCAGCCATGCATTGAAAATGCAGTGGTAACATTATATCTCGGCAGATTGCCAGTATTTCTCACTCCCTCACTCACCGAGGGTTTTCAAACATATTACGGGCGCGTCGAAGCGTGAAGCATGGGTTTTCTTTTTTCCACATAAAATTATCACGGTCAAGTTAGCGAATAATACTTCCAAATCGCTCACCAGACCATGAAGGTATGTTTTTATACGTGATGTAGCTTTCGTCAACGCCCCTCGATGGTAAAATACGCGAAATGCTGTGATTTTCACTGCGTTTCGTTTCTTGAATTGCTCATAATTAACAGGCACTACGATTACCGAACGATGAATTTCTACATTATCAACCAGCATGCCTTCCTCTATTCTCCACCGAATTCCAGACTTAGTCGTACCGCAAACTTTTCAGCTTATGAGTGTTTATAAACTTGACGTTACTACTGGCAAACCTCTAACTCTAACCCCGCTGCCATCTACCACTTAACCTTTCCTACTCTTTCCCTTACATCATGCATTAATTTTTTTAAATATCACTTCTCCATTTTATTTTCTATATCTGTAGTATTTTCTTTCGCTACGTAAAAGAAATAATGTGTTCATGTAAAATCTATTTAGCGAAAACAAAACAAAATTTTAAACAAATATTCATTTTATTAAAAGCGCTCGTCTAGGAAGAGTTGAGCGTATGATCACAGTAATGGGCTATTCCGGAAAAATTGCCATTCACCTGAGTGAACAAATAACTAATAAAATAAGTATTATAAATATTATATTTGTTTAATCATCTCACTTAGTCTTCCGGGACTTCGGTGAATGTATCCCTCGCAGTCCGATATATCTTCGTCTTGCATTCGATTGCACACGTCTAGTACTCGACTGGTAATGGAAATATAGGTGAATGTAAGATTACAGCTAAATTATCCGTCCCTGGCGATAGTTTTTTGCCTTCCATTGAACGACTTCCGTGAAACTACTCATGAAATGCACCTATAAATGTGAAGTGTACTTATATGTTGTAAGAAGTATCTCTCGTATTCAAAAAAGTACGAAAACGTTCTGTGTGCTGATATTTACGCATAAGAAGGGAATGCAGATTTGTTTTGCATTCCAGTATCTTCGTCATTGTCATGTTTCCTACCCTTAAAAAAACCCTCATCTTTCCTTTCATCGAAATTCTATGGAGACAAGCAATTATTTCGCATTCATCTCTTCCCATTTTGCCTTGGGGACGAAAATGAGCAGGACTTGCACCAAATGTCACTCATCCTGCGTTGTCGCCGCTATCATTAGGGACATATTATCCCTCATAAAAGGTGCAAAACTTTCCATCCAACGATTCCTTCAATGGATCGCGACTTCTTTTGTCCCAGGCATTTTTGCATTCAACCTTTAATCTCCTTCTCCACCTCCTTAATCACCTCGGCTTTTCTTTTTTTTTACTTCCATTACCACATCCTTCGCATCACCTCATTCATGTTTCATCTTTACATCCACGCCACCTTCATAAACGACTTCTAAGTTACGAAGACTTTTCATGCGCGTACGGCCATAGAAGATGAAATATTCATACTATTATCATAATGTATAAGTAAAAGCATAACATTTGATGGAAGGTCGCGAGTAATAGGTAACGAATTCTCCAACCATTCTCGTTAGTTTCTAATCGACCTCGGGAAATACGATAGCTTTATTCGCTCTCGTCATCATCGTATGCCGATTATACGTTTTGTGAAGTGCGAAAAGCATTCTCAAGATGTGCGCGAAAATCTTTCCATCGTCCATGTTGGTCGAAGGATGTAAATGCATTCAGAAAAGTTTTCTATATTATTTACAAGCGTATTGTAACATTTATATCGAGATGGAAAATGCTTATATAATTGACAAGGAATCAATTCAATGAATCTAAAAAGTTATTTAAGATAATGGCTCAATCAGTTTCCTCCTAGAAATTCTTTGTTTGAAATTTACGAATCGGGAATGCTGATTCTTGGCGCAGTAAAATCTGAGCAATTGCCCAAATGACGTTCTGTGCTTCGATGAACGATTAGGCTATTGCCAACCAATTTCTAAGGCATTTTAATTAAGCTGATAGCAAATAACTTTGCAGCAGACAAATCTGATAGATTTCGTTTATAAAAATGAAATTATTAACTTCAAATTCGACTGATACCAAAGGAAATATGTAATCTCAAACATGTATGTATATGCATTTCTCAATTTAAGGAAATTGAAAGAATATAAATAGAATCTTGTATCTATCTGTGTCCTATGGCCTAAGGAGCTCAATTTAATTTGTATTATTTTATACCTATTCATATTTTTTATATATCATTACTGTAGTCAAGAGATATGAAAGAAACTCTTTGTCTCTACTGTAAAAGCTATCCTTTGGGAGCTATGGAGTGAAAGTAATTTGAATTTAAGTTTCATTCTCTCTACAGTCCTAGAATATCATTCGCAAAACATTCTTATTGATATATTTTAGTAATTATTTGCTCACTTCTTCGAGTTCCCTACATGTATAAAGTCTGCGGGGACTGCTCACGGTTAAAGAATTTTAATTCTCGTTTTTTATCAAAGTCACGCTTGTTGATAGTGGATATGGGAAATACAATTTCGCATTGTGTTTCTTTCTGCATTCGATACGAGCAGAGGTTAATGTTTCGGAAGATTTTCGCTTTGTCCCTTGAACGAGTTTGTTATGAAATCAATCTGAAATGTTTGTACGATTATCTTTTTACTCGATGGAGGACCGGAATCTTTGACCCTTTTTCATTTTCCGGTAGTAATCTCCAGCAAACAGAATTTGTAGCAAACATTGAGATGTGTAATTATACATGAAGTCCCTGGAAATTCAAATTGCATAGAGCTGAAAGCAGAAATTCAACTTCTTTTATGCCTTCATTGAGCTCAAGTTAGCGCTAGAGAAACCAAAGACAAGAATGCGGACGCCTTGTAACCGACGGAATCGAGGGTAAGTTTTTACTGACTTTATCGTTTATTTATTTGAGGCCGCTGTATATGATTCTGATTTTGAGTTTTTGTCGTTCTTTAATTTGAAACTCGATATTTGTTTTTTTATAAAAATTCACGTTCATTTTATTCAATCTAAACTAACTAACATTTAGGACAAACTAGAATTTTGCACTGACCATAGCATTCTTTAGTTATCCTTGATCATTTTTGCGTGAACGTTTCATATCGATAAAACTACTGTGATGTTGAAATAGTGAGATAGTTTTCCTTCTCAATGAAAATATAACCTATTTCCGGATTAGTTGTGACATTCGATTTATAGTACTTGCTGGCATCGGTTTACTTCGTTTTATCTCACAAACTGGAGATATTCCAATTCTCCATTTGTGGAGAACTGGAGCTATACCTGAAACCAAACATGCCAGTATAGAAATATGATCCATAAATCTTTTATTGGTTGTTGAAGTAGTAATTTTAAAAGTGCTGAGGTAATTTCGCAAGTAAGGGCTCTCGCCGGGAATCGAACGCGAGACCTGTTTCACCTAGGCCAACGCTCTGCCTACTTGCATATCTAGGAGCCAAAAGCTATTTTGGAAGAACAACTCTCACTTAAATTCTTGCTATACTTCCTTATGTTTTAATCTTAGTTNGCTTTTGGCTGGGCAATTAAGATTTCTTTCGTTTTCCATTTGCGTAAACTTCGCCATCGAGAAAAGAAATTCCCCTCGATTTTTGGCTTAAGAGCATTGTTCTTCGATCACCTTCTACGTTCCTTGCGTTTATTTCTGATGGTTCACAGTTCGTCCATTAAAGCAGCGGTATTTTAGCGGATTATATCTGGAGTAGTTGAAAAAGCCTTCTCAAATCATGCTAAAATGAGTTTTCATTTGATATTGCACATCTTGGAAATGTAGTATTGTTTTTAGATTCTTTAGTAAGCGATATTTCAGCGGATTTAAACATTAAGGTGTATAGTTACTGTTAGAGTCTTCAAGAAGATTTCCTTTGAATTTAATTCTCTTCAATCTATTAAGGTGCATGATTAATTATGTTTTCCGGAATTAAAAACTTAAGCTTTGGTTAGTTTACCTACTTTCATTTTAGTGTCAGATAAAAATAATTACCCTAGTAACTACTATGTATTGCTGAAAATAAAATGACGTCGCGGAAAGTCCCAAATGCAGGTAAACGAGCCAAGAAAGTGAATCAGTTGCTGGTAGCGAAACTGTAATTCCCCGCTTTCATCTCTAGATATATAATTTAGATTTATACGGACAGGCCTCGTTGCTTGGTGAACCTTTATATACTCAGAGGTATGTTTCCTTGTCGAATTAATTATCCCCTCCTCATGAATTTCACATTGTTTCACTTGCTTCTTCTTTCGCTGGTATTTTGACGTTCTTCTCTGTTAAGTGATCTTTATGATCTTATCAACAGTGGTTCTGCGATTTTTCGTCGTAGAATCCGTTACCAACGTATGCATAAGCCGTCTGTCGAAACACGTTGTAAATGAAAATCATGGCGATCAATTACTTCATGACCTGAAGTTTTTTCTCAACTAGTATCTTGGTAATTTTCGAACTACTCAAACCGGTATCTATCGAAAACTAGTTAAATATTAAGTTATATGTATCACTGTGACATTTAAGACGTAACTAGAGCCATTGAAGATGCTTTGGAATTTTTTTTGTTTCCGACTCTACAGAAACGAAATTTTTTTATTTATTGCTTATTTCCATGTATTTTTGCCGATGTACCCTGTGATTTTTTTAAACCTTATGGTATTTATTTTGAAAATCCGATGCTTGCTGAATGAGGCCATGCCATGGAAAAATCATCTTCTGCTAGTTGGTTCAATCAAAAATTACTCGAATTAAAAGAATTGTAAATTAACTTATTCTTTAATTATTGACGGGAAACATTTTTCATTTCAGAATATTTTTGTGGAAACCGATGTTATTTTAAACAAAATGTATTTTATATCTCACTATGGAATATCGCGGTGCAAAGGCTGAACTTACTGAGATTTATAAAGAATTAAGTGCTGAAAATGTATACAAGATACAGGATTGATCTTATTTTCAATGTTTTGGGAACATTCTAACTATCAAATATTCCTGAAAAGATTAAAGTGGATGCTTCTTTCAACTTAATTCTTCAAATTAAATTGAGAATTTTGTAGTCAAAGGAGCACAATTCATTAATTCCAGATTTGATGAGGGTATTGAATTTACATTTAGCTAAGAAAAATAACCCTTTCACCTCTGTAAATTTTCTATGAATAAGTAAGCTTCTGCGATTGGCGATTCTGTGATGCTAAAGTTCTGTACGAGATTGTATACTATTTAAAGAGACAATCTTACGATGAAATTCCTCCATTTTAGCGCTGGGCCAGGTGATGTTGTACGTGGACGGTATGAATGGCGTGATGGCTCACAACCAAACGGTCCAGTGGCTGTATTCTCTGATCGCGAGTCGCTTCCGATTAGTTGTGAAGACTGCTCTCAAACTACTCCTCGTGTTTGCAGAATACGTAGAATCCAACTGTCTTCTGCTCATCCGTGCTGTGCTCACTGTGGACAACGCTCAAGGTTAGTCGTACTTTTCACTCAAACAGCGGTGGAAATGTTTGTCTTCGAACGAAGATATATTTCGAAAATTGCATGATTCATGTTCGAAATATATTCCATAGAATTTCTATAAATAGTTATATTTGTTTTGAATCTGGACAAAAGTGTACTTGGTCCATATTAGTGCTGATTGATTACATAATTTTTAAATTAATTTTCTTCTTGGATATTTAAACATTTATCGGAATATGGTCGATCCACGTCGGAAGTATAGCATATATTCGCCCATGTTTTTCGAACCTTGAACATTTATGTACTGCATTCATCGATATCAAAGCAACATTTCATTACATACGCGAATTTAGTGCTAATAGATAACAATATTAATGTTAGGCATGCAGTTTTCGTTGTAGTTGGACCAGTCGTGATACTTAATCGTGATGCTAAATTCGGCCTTGATACTCACATGGTTGTATTCTCATATTCGCTTTTGCTTTAAATTTAATACTTAAGATCAGGACCGCACCCGGCTATCTGCCGCCCGGGTGCAATCCTAATTTGCCGCTCCTTAAAACTGAATACTAAAACCATAAATTTCCTGATTTGCAGGTAAAAATCTTTTCAAAGGGCATTAAAAACACTGATTTAGGACTTTTCCCCAGTTTACGTTGGTCGCAAAACATCAGTACATTTAATATCGTAACAATGCGTATTCCATATTATGATATAGTAAATAGCATTCGGAGTAGTAAATTGTTAATAGTTCACAATATTTTCGAGTAACAGTATCATCGCAATGCGCATAACTTGAAATGATATGACTTACATGAAATCTATTTTTCGCAGCTAAATATGAATTTTCTAAAATTAAAATTGTATTGCAACATGAATAACTTCGATTAAATGCTCTGAACAAATATTCCTTTCTCGTCTTGAGCTATCCCGAAGTTAAATTTTTGCTGATCTTTAATTTCACATTATGATCTTTCCTACATAAGGTATGTGTATCACACAGAAAACAACAAATAACGTTGTTGTAATAATAATAATAATGGTTGGCTAAGTTTGTTGCCGCCCTTTAGATGCAGCCGCCTGGGTGCGGTGCGCCCTTTGCACCCATAGGACGGCGCGGTTCTGCTTAAGATAGTATCACCACATTTACGGTCCTTCACGGTTCGAGAATTATATTACTAATATTTCGTATCTTTAACTTCATAAAGGACTTGCTCAATTGCGTCATAATAAATATTTTATCTTGGGAATTAAGGCAAAATTATCAAAAAAAATCGTATCACGAAGGAAAACACCATCACCATTTTGCTTGGGGAAATGAAGATAGTATTTAATTAATCGTAATCCTTTCTCAACATTGAATCGTATAATAAAATAAAGTAAGTAATGAAGTATTTTACATTGTAAGTGCTGGACAAGAAAGTGACCGGTTCATTCTTTCTCTGCAGGTTTGCCGCCGTGGTCTAATATCATGAGACTTCTAAAGGATTACGACACTGCGGATACAGAATTGCTCATATATGCCATGACTCTCATTAATAGAACACTAAATGGAATACCAGACCAAGATACTTACTACGATCAAGTGGACGCTTTGGAGGAACAAGGAATGGAAAGTGTTGTACAAAGGTTTGTATCGAATTAATAGGCTGCTGCATCTTTTATCAATCAATTTCATTGAATTTAAACTCGAGAGTTTCTTTCTAATATGCTTAAGCTATTAAAGCAGCGGTATTTTAGCGGATTATATCTGGAGTCGTTGAAAAAGCCTTCTCAAATCATGCTAAATTTTAAATTGATATTACACATCTTGGGAATGTAGTGTTGTTTTTAGATTCTTTAGTAAGCTATATTTTAGCGGAGGTAAACATTAAGGTGTATAATTACTGTTGGAGTCTTCAAGAAGATTTCCTTTGAATTTTCTTTCTTTTCCTTCATTCTATTAAGGTGCATGATTATATTATATTTTCCTGCATTAAAAACTTAAGCTTTGGTTAGTTTACCTACTTTCATTTTAGTGTCAGAGAAAAATAATTACCCTAGTAACTACTTTGTATTGCTGAAAATAAAATGACGTCGCGGAAAGTCCCAAATGCAGGTAAACGAGCCAAGAAAGTGAATCAGTTGCTGCTAGCGAAACTGTAATTCCCCGCTTTCATCTCGAGATATATAATTTAGATTTATACATTTTGGCCTCGTTGCTTGGTGAACCTTTCTCTATTTTCTGTTAGGATTGGAGATATTTTGTAGTAATTGTGAATTCTAAGTATATTTTCGGTGTTAAAGGAAACGCAGCAGTTGGCAATAAATGAAAGGCTTTTAATTATTTTTTTCGGTTACTCAATCCGATGAAAGAGCGCAAATTTCAAAGGCTTAAGACTTCAAGGAATGAAGCTTTTTCATTATTTGTCACTTTCTCTACAGCTGAGGCTTTTTAACGGGACCATTACCATGGCGCCTTCCTTGGTAGCTTCTCAGACTAATTCTCGCGGGTGGTAATTTGCAGAGTAAATACACTGCGGAAAAAGACCCGTTATTTTGTATTGAAGTACTCGAAATAATTTTGAAAGATAGTCGTCAGCGGAAAATTCATTTTACGTAACAAAATCTTTCAAATATTATTTTTTGTTCCGAAAATACTTAACTTCTAAATGAAAAATTAATAATCCACATTTGCGTATGCTGCATTGGGTATTTATCATCACCATGCTTTGGAAACTGCGCCAACTCCCGAAGGAAGATTACTTTTGCCTTTTCGCCTCCTTTTTTCCATCTATTGGCACACAGATGTTGCATGCTAGGTGCCGTCAGTGTTTATTTGGTTTTCTTTATTTCTAAGGTCTCCGTTACGCAAACAACTCGGGATATACGTGATTCATGCTATTTTCTAGGTGAATTTCTCAGTTATCAGTCCCTCTGAACGTTAAAACATCTTGAATAAGTAAACAAGTATCGATAATTCTTTGATCCCTAAAAGATGGAATTCATTATTTTAAAGAGTAAAATGGCAATAATTCTATTGATTGAGTCTCTTATCGAGATTTTTGGTAACTATCAAGTATTATTATCTTAACGTGCAAGCAAAGCGTCCCAAAATTGGCACCTCTTATAGAGATTTCATGCAAATAAAAATTTCTCTCGTTTTACGCTCTGAAGAAACAAAATAGATGCTCTTTAAATGTGAATTAAAGTATAGAAAACTTTCGTTTTCATTACTTTTCGTTTCATTTCGTTCGTTTTCTTTTAAATTTCTTATGGATTTTTCTCCTTTAGTTACTGATAAACTGCATAAAAAATGGAGTAATTTAAGCGTTGAATGAATTACCAATTGAAGGACATATGCTACGTAACTAATGTATGTCCAAGTAAATAGAAGGTTCTTATGGGAATGTCGAACTTTCAACTGATGATTAACAGCCGGTTTCTCTCAAATATAACGGTATTATTCTGTCTCAATGGGTAATACGATCAAGAATTTTTCATAACTCATCTCTTCCGTTTCTTCTTGTTTATCGGTCCCTCTAGTACTTCCTTTAATTCATTTTTACTTTATAAACAACAATTTGATGTCGCAAACGGTCTCTGGAAGGCCCAGCCAGGCGGCATTTTATTAGGTGACGTGCACCTGGCTTTGAATTCTTGGCCGTCTTTTTTACCTCTACCATATCTGCATATTTCCCTCTTTTCGTACAGCTTTGTCTTTTGTCGCATATTTTACAAATACATAATAGTGAATGGTGTATCCACTCCACCTAGTCCTCTTGTACATTTCATTAAGGATATTTCCTCTATATGTTTTCAATGTTAGGCTCCCAGTTTGCTTTCTTGGGACTCAGGTAGAAGCGGTCCGGGCTTCGATTCTCGATGGGAGCCTGTATGTGTGAAATAGCCATAGCTGTAGATGCTTTTTCAACAGTACTACTATACGATTGTAAAACCCGCCATTCATCCGACGCGATTTGAATGCATCCGCACAAAAAGTTGCTGGTTGGATTGGTTTATTAACAATCGGATACGGTTCGGGTGCGGATATGGAAACCTGTATCGATGCAGATCTCTAACTTCCTCCTCTGCTCGTATCTGTATTTTATTATTCCTCGCTGTTTCGAATGAAACTTCAGCGATTAGGAATAATAATTTTTACAGGACTTTTTCTCCGAACTAAATGCCTCGACCCCTTATACGCTTTTTCTTTTTAATGACGTTCACGCGCACAAGCAATGTCTGACAAGGTCTTCACTTACCTCATCGCAGTGGGATAAATACCGCCGAACGCCATTGGTCGCGTTCGCGTGAAATACGGACGTATCTTAAATGGCAGGTGCGTGGGGTTAGCAGAAGAGAGAAGCGAGTGGGTGAGGTGTATAGCGAGCCAGCTGGAAGGTTAGGGTTGTCCAAGGAGGGAGGCCAAGGGAGCCAGGTGCAATTAATGCTTTTGGCTGGGCAATTAAGATTTCTTTCGTTTTCCATTTGCGTAAACTTCGCCATCGAGAAAAGAAATTCCCCTCGATTTTTGGCTTAAGAGCATTGTTCTTCGATCACCTTCTACGTTCCTTGCGTTTATTTCTGATGGTTCACAGTTCGTCCCGCGTGTAACGGATTAGTTTAGATCGAGACCGAATTGTTGGGAGTGTTACCATCTAATGCTTGAAACAGATTTGAAGCCGTTTGTGGAATTAAGTCTTTATTTTCCATACGTTTCTGCGTTCCGATAACAATGAAAGTTCCAAAGAGAGGAATGCGTTATTTTTTTTAGCTTTGCGAATTCGACTATGGAATTGCCAAGCCACTCTTGGCTTGCTTTTTCGTCATGGTTCTTCGTAAAAAGAGCAATCGTGTGCGAGTAATCGTATCGAATGGAAAATTGAAAAGCGTGATGCAGAAGATTGCGGCAAAACTATCTCCGATTTATCGGCATTCATCCTTTAATTTTTGAGTGGGTTTATCAAAATCAGACATCAAAAGATTTTGTTTTTGCTTGTTTATGAAAATGTACTCGAAAGAATGAGCGTAAACTTTTAGTTTTGAGGTGTAGTACTTATGAAGGAGTTTTCTGTAGAAGACTATTCTTTCCACCATATTTTATTATTTACCTGTAATTTTCTTATTTTACCTTAGCATTTGACTTATTTCTCTTGCTTTCGCAATAGTCATCGTTTCCTTTTGACTTGAAAGCTCATCTCTTATCACCTTTAACAAGAATACAAGAAAGTATTTAATATTTGTGTAGGAAACGTTAGAATTAAGTTCTCGTTCCAAATTTGTTGCCTTTACAAGTATCGAAATAATTTCACGTTTTACTTCATTCTAATCTCAGCTCTTATAAAGAACGAGGTAATGATTCGTCTAATCTATGTTATCTACACGTATTTGATTGCCACGAGGTACATACGTATGCATTACGTCAGCGCTGCGTATACTCTACCCATATTGTAAAGCACTTTTTTTTTACAGGCAGCCTTGAATCCCTCGAAAGGAAGTCTTAAAATGTTGTGATTTTCGTATATTGCAGCTCATTGAAGTTTTTTTTTCTTGTTTTTACTCTTTATTTTGCGTTGAGTATATTCCAATTGTCCAGAAGGTATGGATCGACTAATGAATCGCGATATAAGACCCATTCGTGTAGCCTAAGTCAAGATATTGGATTAAAATTGATTGATTAGTTGCATGTAATTCATTACAGGATTTATTTACCGTTTCATATGGTACATTTTTGTGGAATCTCGAGACTTGCTCAGAATCCCGCCAAGTTCTAACTTTATGCAGCGATTAATTCTCTTTGCATGACGCTTCTACAGACCACTTCTTATTTAATCAACATCACATGTTTGAAGTTATTGCCATTTTGGTACTGTTCCGCGATTCTTTTTAACCCGATAAAGCTATTTTTCTTATTATCGGACCGATACAGCACTTAAAATAGGTCGGGAAACGTATGCCGGAGTGCATACGTTTCAGGCGTAAGCTTACTTCTCTGTTTGAATTCGCCACGATATAGAAAGCTAGATTTTAAACTTAGAACTTTTAATTTCGTTGAATCGGAATGATAATTGTATAATATAATAATATATTTTAATGTATTTTAAAGTGTATGCTCTTTTAATTACTCAATCTCATCCATTGCTTCCTCTTGCTAAAGATGAGAAGGTGACATTCTTTTGTAAAAAGTTAAGAAGAATTGCGACTATACTTTGAGAAAACGCTTGTCATTCCATATTGTTATAAATTAAATATTCTGTAAAAATCAATTATCTGTTTTAGCTTTACTTATCCGAATAAATATTTCAGTAAGACATGCTCCAGTATAGAAACGATGATTGTAATGAGTTTCTTCGCGATTGTTTTTACTTCCGTTTGCTCTGGACTTACCACATGCAGCGACTGAGGATATTGGGGACATTCTTTGTCAAAGACGTACATTTTTACAAGTTTGTGAGCATTTTTAGTGCGAAGAAAGTAAGAAATAATGATGCTTTTCTGAGCGAAGAAAGTAAGAAATAATGGTCAGCAGTGTTTAGCGTTTGTAATCGATTTAAAAAATGCAATTAATTGCGAACGATCACCCCAATATAAATTTCGCTCTGTGGAAGCTTCCTTCAAAACCAAATCGTCATCGTTAAAGTGTTTCTTCGAAAAATCTCGTACTAATTGGCGATCTTCGCCTAGAAGTTTAGAAGTCTAAAACTGGAATTATAATTTTGAATCGGGATAATTGAATGACTTAGTTATCACCATCGTCCGTTTCTTCATTTATATCTGATCGATTAAAGTACAAGATCATTTAAACGGCGCTGGATAAAATTTAATTTAGTAGGCTTTTATGTAGTTTGGAATTATGCGTATTATTCCTTGAAATCGAAGTAGTAAGTTATTATTAATTCACTTAAGCGTCCAAATTTGTATTTTTCTAATTGTCAGACTGACTATTCAAGGTGGTTGAGTGTGAATTGGAAAATATTCCTATAGATTACATTTTTTACCTATAATACTTCTTCTGGTGGCGTATTTGAAATATTATTATCAGATTAGTAATAATAGGAAAAGTTTGTTGTAACATCTCGCAACTTACTTGCAGCTTCATATGCGGCCGTCCGATGCGTTAAGTTTTCCCTCCCCTGATATATATGTATGATATCTATTAGTTAATGACATCTGTAAACTTCATGAAGATTTGTATTTAGGTTATATCACGGTTATAACCTGTTAGGTTTTCTTAATGGTTTTATTTTCTGTTGTAGTATCTTATTTTAGCTTTGTATAGAATTTATTCCCGAGGGAAGAAGTATGTAGCCAACACCGCTTCGTTTTTGAAAGTTAATCGTTCTTATCTACGTTACATGGAAGAAATTTGGCAGGCTACGTTTTTCCAGGCATTGCTCCGTATCAACACCGTAAACACGGCTGCATCTCGTTTCCTCCACCGATGAATTTTCTCTCTCGATCAAAATAGAGTTGATGTCTTTCCCACGCTGGAGATGGAAATAACGGGCCTAAGCGAAAAAGGATTTGCGCGAAAGAAATAGGTTGGCACTTATATAAGGTTCCGAGGAAGAGATCGGCATAAACTAAGGTAAAGCTTTGCGCAGTAGCCGAAGCAGCTGGAGTGAGTCACTCGCGACCGTTTTACTAGTCGTTGAAAAGTGTCTTGCTCGTTAGTCCCTTGCTCTGGAATTCGTTACAGAACTGGATTAAGAAGAGTTCAAAGACAAGTTCGCCGTCGATTCAGTCGGATGGAAAGATAAAATCTCTCCATCGCGGGAAATGTTGTTTGAGTAACCTATACATGACTCTACGTTCGATCTATAAAGTTAGTATTCGGGAAATCAAGTCTTCACTTTAGGAGTTTGGGATATGGTAGGAGTGTTATGTATTACGATAATAACAGTGTGAAATTATTAAGTGAAGTTCTTTACATGCGAATTACGACTTTAAATAGCTGTCATTCAGTGTTGCTCTTCTCATAGCCATCTCTGGAATAATTTGTAGAGTAATCAACTTCATTCGCCTCCAACATTCATTGTCGTTACGGTAACTTTTCTGCGGATCTCAGGTTGTTTCTGCGTTGGTTTCTGGGTTAAAATGTCGATTATCTAGTACGTACAAAATTTAAAAAATTATTTGAATAATAGAAAATTGCTGGTCGTAGTTTTTCCTTTAATTGTAATAAAAATTAAGGCCCAAAGGTTTTATTCAGTTGGAATACAGATTGTAAGGTTTTAAGAACCGCACTGAGAATTCTCGTAAGTCATCCGATTGATGTTTCTTTCAGATCTATTTTCATATTTACCCAAAACATTTGCAGAAGGCTTTTTAAAAATATAATTTCTAGTAACACTACTCACATTCTTAGAAAATCGTCTGTTATGAAATTTTTTGTGGATAGAAACTTATTTATATTTGAGTTATGGTCTAAAGGAAACCATGGACGATTATTTGTACTCGTATTTACGGTTGAAATGCACCATTTTGTATCCAATAAAGACTCCATATTTATTTCCTTCATTAGCTGTACTAACCGGGTTGAATTCAACTTTATGTCGAAGATATGGCAGTCAATTTTTCGGTAATTGGCGTCAGGAAACCTGCCATGGCAAACAGCGCTTTACTCCTCATCCCTTTGGAATCGGTACCTCCCGTTTGTCACTCTGACCGTAACCCGTATATTAAAACGAATTCGCGATTCGGGATGATTTTGGTTCTGAACCAGTAGCGGGAGAGCGTAGCAATTTTGCGTGGGAGTTTGCGAAGGAGAGGAAGAATCAGAAGAGCGGGCAAGGGCCCAACAACACCTCAGGTGCCCTTGTGGCGTGTGAGGGGTTGGGGGATGCTCTGTAGTGAAGCGACTTCTGGTGTGGGTTAGAGGGAAAAAGGACGATGTTAAGCAAGGGAGGAGAGGCAAAGGGGATGCGGGGAGATGACTCCTTAGTATGAGCTGTTCCTAAAATGTTTCAGTGTGGCGCTTGAGTTGGGAGCCCCCCGGTCCGAGGTATTTCCTTGCTCCACTATCCCTGACATGTGCTACCGGTGATTTTGTTTTTAATCGCTATCGTTTTCCAATTGAAGTTATTCTCTCCTCAAATTTTACGGTTGATTGAGTGATTAAGTGACGATTTTTTTTCAGTCATTAATCTTATGAATTTAATTGTTCACTATTGCTACCCTTTTTTTACCCTCAACGCATCGTCTTAAGCGTACACTGTCTGTGAATCGGTGAATGTTAAAATCGATATCTTTGTCTTCAGGATAACTAATTCGCATTTTTATTATTAAAAGGCTGATTTTTTCCCTATAAATTAGGATGTCTTGTATTATCTTACATGTGATTATTTTGTAATGTTCCTCTGCGTGATACAAAGTGCATGATAATGAATGTAGTGTAACAATGTTTCATTTCTGAGTTGTATTTCTTGGATATTTCTTTGTTCGTTACGTTCCCTGGACTGTTCCAAGATATTTGCTGATTTGTGATTTATTTTAACGTCTTTATATCTTAAATATGTAGCATTCGTTCTTTTAATTTGTTTCAAATCTATCTTTTTCTGATATCTATTAGTCGCAAAGATTTTTTCTTTGATTTCACCAGGTATAGATTCGTGAATTCCTGGGTTCCTAAGGTATGAGTTCACTTATTGTGGTTTTCTCGATGTAAAATTCTCCCAAATTATGTATCGACTTTTCAAGCAATAGAAAGCAATATCTATCTATCCCACTTGCTCCTTTCAACTTTTTCAACATTGGTACAATTTAAACTATTCTATCTTTCCTTTCAGGTATATGTCCAAGCAGGGTACAGACTTGGACCTGCTGAGGCAGTTCCAGATCTACGAGGCTGTGTTACATCACGAAGACGGTGAAGAGAAAGGGGCTCCTCTCAAGCAGCTCGACGAAACTATTCGGTTAGTTGGGACTAACTTTGAGTTTGTTTCCTACTAATTTTTTCCTACCCCCTTAGTAGTGACGTAAAACTACTATTATTAGCATTTTCGTAACTCAAAGAGTAATTGTAACTCTGAAAAGTGTGATCACAGCAGTCATTCTTACTGGTTTTCTCCTCATTTTCCTTTTACTATGATGATACATGGTTCGATGTGTATTATGTAGAAGTTCTTCGATAATTTACCATCGCTTTCATTTGCGTCAAAGTAAAGTATGTAAAAGATAGTAGTGGGGTACGGTTGTATTTTTTTCGTTCATTTTTTGATTCTTCTGTGATAGTTGCATATCTCGATACATCTCTGCATTGAATCAGTAAGAGGAACGTATTTCCTTATCTGGAAACGGGATTTACCTATCGATGTTATTATTTGTTCTGTTAACGACATATATTGGTGACTGGGAAAGAGACTCTACTTAGTTCATATATTATGATTAGATCGTATATAATTTGGATAAACCAGTGGAAATATTGATCAAAAATATCAGGACTACGGCGACAAGACTGACATAATGGAAATACAGACTACTGAAATAATGACTGACATGAATGGAAATACATAATGAGTGCAAGTTAAAATGCAATGAGTATAAGTCAGTATAACGTAGCTATCTTCGGTAACAATATGCTGTGATTACGTGTTCACACGTATATTTAATGCCGTTTCTAAATTCATATCTAAGCGTGCTTTCAGAAATTGTACGTAAAAATTCGCAATATAATTTTAACTCTCAGCCTTCTATTCCTTGCCTTCGCAGAATAAAAGTGTGATTTAACATCTTGACTGACCTATCCTTTTATGTTACGCGTTTATTTCGAGAAGAGATGTTTCCTTTTATTTTGACGTGACGCTCAGGCCATGCTCACTAAATCTAAGTCGGCGACCGGAGTTTCAGACACCACTTTGAAGAAACTTTCGAAATTAATTTTATTTCCGACGCCCTCCATCCTCCGTGACATTCCTTACCTAGTGGGTATTGTTCGTTATCTTTGGCCTCTCTCGTTTGGTTTTCTGTTTCATCTCCTCGTTGGACCTTATCTGCGTCATCCCTCAGATTCCTCGAGTTCTCAACTCCCGAGATTTTACTGCTCATCACTTTTTTCTTCAGTTGGATGAAGCGTCTGAAGGATACCCTCCTTACATGCGCACGTATCACTGTTATCTAATTCTTATCGCGTCGCGTATCCTTTTTCCTGCCAGTGCTCTTACACTTCTTCATTCTTTAATTACCTTACCTCATCAGTCGTAATTACTTTCCTCTGCTTGAAAGAGATTTTAAATCACGTTCGTGGAATTTTCTTGCGATCTGACTAAGCTTAATATTTTATAAACGTTTTTCGTGTCCGGAAAATTCTCATATTCGTTTAAGTATAAAAATGTTTACCATGAATCATACAACATTTATTTACCGAAAATTATTTGCCAGAGAAAGTTTGCATAAATTTCGGTATTCTTCATCATCTCCCCATCTTTCACTCGAAAATACTATTAAGGTGTCTCTCTGTTTTTACATGCTCTGAATCACTCTCTTCAATCCTCTAAAGCATCGCTGAATAATTTACACAGATGATGAGGTTTCTATGCAGCACTAAACTCCTCTCGATTGTTTTGTAGTGAGCCGAAAAAAGCTATTTTATCGTGGTGCAATATTTATCATCTCTTAGGTCTACTGTATGGAATGAAGCTTATCCTTTGCTGTATAATTGGATCTGAATGTGCTCATGATAAAGTATTTATTATCATGGATGATTTAAAAATTGAAGCGATAACTGGGAAAGCATTGTTCTAGATAACTGCTCTATAAATTTATAAAGACGTTTCTGTTATGAAGTTACGGTCGTTTCCTTGATCGATAACGTAGTGGCATTGTTCAGACTTGAAATATTTTTTTTTGATTAAATGTTCATTGCCAACTTAGGATGTCGTTAATTGTATCATAATGAGTGAACTTTTCGAGTCTTCTTTTGGCCGTCTATATCCCTTATCTCCAGGCTATAAATGGTAATATTGGAGAAAATAGCTGAGGCAAATCACTTTCAATTCAAAGAAAATTTGATAACTTGTATCCATAAATATTCTCTTATGTATTAATAGGAGTAAATTTATATACATAACTTGCCGGTGAAGTAAAGACAGATGTTTTCAATCCTCGTGTATTCAGTCATTGATTTAGGACAGCACAGTGTTCTACTTCATATACATAAAATTTTCTTTTGTCATGCTAAGTTATTGCAAAAATCAATTCTTCCAATAAATGTGTATGAAAATTATCTCGACTATTGAACTATAAGTTTTACTCCCATTAATATTAACCCTCTGAATTCAGTTGTGTAAATGAAATCGTAACTATTGTTAGTTTGGTTCGTCAGAGACAAAATACTATTACGGGCGATGTGATTATATGAGTATCTTGTTGCTAATGCTTGAAATATCTACCTTTTCTAGGATGTGCGGAAGTTATATGGGTAATAATTACGTATAATACGTGCTTAAATCACATCCTAACTGAATATGAAAATTGTCGAAGCTAGTCTCAAATGCGTCTGTATATGTCATAGTTTGAGGCACTGACGTACATTACGTATACTTTAATGCCCTTCGAGCTGCCTTTAAGCGTATGTTGACGTAAGATACTCTTGTCGTTTAAGAAACTATTCATGACTCATTGCTTACAAAAAACTGCATGGCAAGATTATTTTTACTGTGGGTATTCGAAGTGCGGCCACCAAACCCTTGGAGGTTTTTGATGACTCACTAATTTTTAAGTACATGCAGCTACTGTCGAGAGAAATCCAATATATTTTCACTTCTCGTAATTATATAGGCCACTGAAGTAATAGTTATCGATGATATACAATGTACTCAATTCAATGCCATTAATTTAACATTACTTAAGGCTTATTAATATCCGGCATTTAAGTTTTAGATCTTGCCTATTTATAATTTTGCCCAGCTTCAATCATAACTTATAATCTTATTTCAAGGAAAATTATAAATTGCAGAGGTCATTTGTACCAAAATGTATCATATTTTAATCATTATCTTTTCTATTTATCTCAGTGTTGGCATTTCACGTTTCCTTTACAGTTTTACGGTAATGACATAGCGAAATTTTACGTTGTGCTGTGATAATACTTTAGTACATAGCAGTACGGTTCTTCACATCAGCGTATACCTTTCCCATAAATACCTATCCACCCCGCTTCCAGCCATATCAATGCTGAAGTTACGAACAGAAGCATCAAAGATAGATGGTTTCGTCTCTGGGTCATGGATGGGTGTCAGAACCCTTGAAATATCTCTCGGTGAACTCTGCTTGTTAATCATTTTTCATCGTATATATGTATTCTCTGATTACGCCATTTTCGAAGCAAAACCCGCCAATGCATTGTTGCCTTTTCCAGAAAAACCCTTCGCAACAGGAAGTCCCTCGCGGACTCCGACTCGAGCGAACGACGCAAATCTCGGAGACATTCAACGGGCACCTCTCCGATGTCCCAGTCACTGGCCCGACAGCGCCACTGCAACGGCCACGCCACCTTGCGGCTGAAGCCTCCTTATCCGGGCCATGAGGAAGAAGGAGAGGGGGAGGAGGAGTCAAGTTCGGGTTCCTCTCATTCTCCCTCTCCCCCCGCCACCGGAACACCCACTTCGCCTCTCAACAATCATATGCAGTTCAACAACGGAACGTCAAACAAAGGTATGTCAGCAGCTCCCTTCAAATTCGGATGCCCAAGATGACTTCCCAATCGGGTCTATGGTGATGAAAGCCGAGTGTGTTAGAAATTATTATTTTATACGCTTCGTAAATTCGCTGAAATAGTCACTATGAATAAGAAAATTTAGATCGTTTTAGTCATCATTATTATTAATTCTATGATGGAAAAAGACTCGCGAATATCGGTTTGATAAATTTTGAATGCATGCAGACACGTGATGTACACAAATATCCATAAATTTTCACCATTATCTTTATCATAAGTTATAAACAAATTCACTGAAATTTTATTATCAGTTATTTGGAAAATATTGTTGGAGTATTGACTTAGTCCTGTTTATCTCCTTTTACCATATTAGGGAATATATTATACAGCAAAATAGAGATGTTACTTATTTTCAAAGCAACATTTGTGTACATACTATCTACTCAATGAGTTTTTATGGGAATGTTTACATTTCTATTAGAAACTATCATTCTTTAGTCCTTATTTCTTTGCTTAAGAATTCAAGGTTGACCAAAGATATCTGTAAACTTTCCTTGTTACTTAGCCTTTAATATTTATAAATATTCTCCAGAAACGTAAATATTACTTAAACCATTAAACAAACTCTTAAATGAGCCCTGAAATAATATTTACATGTAAAAGTTTCTCATTCTATGTTGATTCTGAAACAAAAATTCTGTTTAATCTTTTGTCCACAGTAAATGAAAACGTGGGAGTAACACCAGCCCTGCGAAGGCGAAGAGAGAGAGCAGAAAGACAGCGCAGCTTCATTCGAGAACAGCAAGAGAGTGGAGCCACTTTACGAGCATCGTTAGGACAGACTGAAGATGGAAAATCAGAAAGAATAGAAAATGGTTTGTTTACTCATAACTTCCAGTATTTATGTACTTTTATTTTTAAATCCACCCTGTTAGTGAAAGGTTTTAATTTCCTTCATTTGAAATAAATATCTGTTAATGTAATAGTGCATGAATCATTGGTTAATGAAAGTTATGTGCTATGTATATAGTTTGTTACCAGCTTTATGGGAATAATGAAATTTAGTAATTATGAATATGTCATAAATTATTATTGCAGTCTATGTTTATACATTTATCTGTTTCCTTTGAGAGATGCGATTATAGTGATTAGATATCTCCTTGCATGCTTTTGACTTCTCTTCACTTTATTCTGTAAATTTTAAGTATAATCTGCTATATATGAAGTTTTAATTGTTATCTTCATTACAGGACATTAATGATATTCTCAGTATTTCTAGTCATAAATCCATTTTTCCAATTTCCAAAAAGTTGGAAAATACATAACTAATGGTCTTTCAGTTAGGTTTTTTTAAAATTAAGCATCAGAACTTGTAATGGAAACCATAAAAAATTAAATTAGTGTCATGTTATAGGTTTTGCTTGTGTGTTATATCATAGATTATGCAACCAATATTTGCATGCAATGTGTACAGTTTATTTAACTGTAAGTTTGCTCAACATAATGTGAAAATGTATAAATAAAATATATCTGACATAGTGTTACTAATATTACTATAGTTATGGCATTCTTATCACCACCAGTAAATAAGTAATCATCTTTTTATTTGTGATTACATTTATTTCTCTATCATTTCTCTAAATGACTGAGGACCAGCCTAACTTGCTTGAAATTATTAAGCCCAACTTACTTTAGGAATTCAGTGAGCTAATTTTCCTTCTCTTTATCTCTTAGGGAATGTTGCTACCAACGGACATCATGATACATCTGGTCCCTGGTCTCCACGTCTACACAAGGATGCTAACTGCAACTTGGAGAGTTCAGGTGCAGAGGAAGGTGAGGGAGGAGAGAGAGCAGCGGTGCGCAGGATAAGGAGGGAGAACACAGTCAGGGACCTTACCCAGAAGCTGGCAAGTCAGGGAGGGCTGTTAGCTAGTCCAACAGAGGAAAGGGTACCTAGGGACATTGGTGACATGAGTGGCATTGTCTCCAAAGCAAAGGAAGGTCTAGCTAGATCAAAATCCAAAGCTGATTTGCGAAGTCCAACAGATTCTACATCCTCAGGAAGGGGAGGAACTCAGCCAGAGATAAAGAAATCAGAAACAGAACTGCATTGGGAAGAGCTACTCAATAATTCCAAGAGGCCTTTGACCTTGTGCGATCTGGATTTTACGGACCTCATGGAAGAGGATGATGTAGACGTGTTATCCCCTGCTCTTCCAATTCAAGGAGGTCTTCTACCTCCTCCTCCTCCACCTCCTTGTGTGCCAATGCCTCCTCCTCCAGCTACAAGGGTTCCTCCTGCACCACCTCCAGTAGGAGGAGGGTTTGGAAGGATGCCACCACCCCCTCCTATTGGATATTCACGTCCTGGTCTCAATCCTCCAGCTCCCGCCCCACCATCACCTGCTACTCTGAAGAAGAGCAAGAAGACAGTGAAATTATTCTGGAAGGAAGTGCGCGAGGATCCTGTAGTTCTGTCAAAGTTGAGTGGAGGAATGAGAAGTTCATCAAGTGCATCAATGATTTGGGATGAGATTCAGCCAGTTTCCATAGACACCCAGAAGTTGGAGCATCTGTTTGAGTCAAGAGCTAAGGATCTCATTGGCAAGGTTGGAGAGAGATCATAAAGAAAATCATTCTTTAAAGGTCCCTTTTGCATCCAGTTGCATGCCATTGGTATTTGAATTAACTTTTAAAGAAGGCAGAATATAGTGCCTTAAAATAATGAAACATAAAAATCAATTTGAAGTCTAGAGTTTTATTAATGATTATAACCACAAAAATGATGATATTATAAAGGATTAAGGTAGAGGAGATTTCAGAGAAATTATTTAATTTTATGGGGACCTTGGTATTAGGTATTTTCAGGTTTTGCCCTCTTCTGCAAAATTGGATTAGTATACAAGGGAAATATTACTTGAAGATGATTCTTGACAGTTGTGAAATAATGAGAGGAAAGCAATTATTTCCAGAATAATAGTACATTTATCCCCATGAATTTCCCTCAAAGAACTGCTCAGATACTTAGATTAATTGAATTTGATTATTATATTATGAAATTCAGATACTTTTGTCAGGTGTTAGTAAGTAGCATACAGTGTCTGTGTCTAATTATTCATTTTTAATGATAGCTGAAGATGAGCTATCGATTCAAAATCTGAAAATTGTATCTTGTCAAGGTTTCCTCAATGAAAGAAGCTGATTCAGTGTCCAAGTCATAATAGAAGTTCTCTTTCCAGTTATTTGGGTGATCTCTAATTATGTCATATTTTCCCTGAATAACATTTTTTTGAAAGCACTGAAGTAGCAAAAAAAAGAAATTTCTCCTTGAAACTTATAATAAACTCTTTCAGATTTCCCTCTTGAAATTGACAATGTTAAAAAATTGAATACTTTATCAAGATCATTTAATCAAGCATCTTCCTATTAAATCTTTTTATTTTAAATTAGATAATAAACAATTGAGTAACACCTAGTTTGGTTTCCTCATCCATGTCTTATCGGTGTTTGGTCTGTGCTTGGGTTAGGTGGTGACTTTGCAGCTATACGCTAATGAGCCCAAAGATACTAACCAAAACTTTGATAATATGGGGCAAATTATTTTAATAGCTACTCTCATATGGTGTGTGACTTGTTTTATGTATGTGTACATAATTTATCTAATTTAATATTAGGATTTTGAAAGATAAGATTTCAGGCATACTTTGCAGCAATAAGTATGTTAAACTAATGTTTATTTGCCTTTTTATCATATTTTTCAATCATCCTATAAATGATTTTCTTAAGTGTGGCATGCATGAGTATTCTTGGGATTCTAATGTTCTCATTGGCAATAATTTTCAGTACATTTTTATTATGCTTATTTTTAAGTAGATTTTTAATATTGCATAGCATATATTTTGAATTGATTTAACTTGCAAAATATTTAGTGATATAAAATATTTTCAAAACTACAATTTTCAGATAATTTTTCATGAATTAAATATTTTTTAAATAGTTAATATTTTTCAGAAGAAGAGAATGCATAATATGTGAAATAATCCTTTGTTTAATTTTTTCCCTTAAACTGTGCCTCACACAGTCCCTTCAGCCCAAAGCCCATAAATATCTTAATGCTTAATAATTGCTGAAAATATGTTACTCCAAGTTATTGATGTTAAATAACTGTTTTAAACATCAATGTGCAATTTGTCTTTCTTTTACTTAATCTGTCGCTTATTAATGGATCCTCTCTTCCCACTCTAAATGATGAACACCAATATGGCATGCTGTCACTGTAGGAGGTGAGTACAAGTATACGTGTGTGTCCCTATCTTGCTTTGTGGTGTGCTTGGGAATCTTGAGTAGATTTGATATTTTGGGGTCATTCTGTCTATTTCTCATTTCAACAAGCTTTTATAAAATTTATTTTAAGCAAATATTTGGATCTTTTTTTTTGTTGATGATGCAGTTAAGTCTTTAAAGTCTTTTATTCTGGGATGTCATCTATCAATATGCATTATTTCTTTTTGCTTTATTATTATTCAAAGTGGGAGTCCATATACATGTTGGGTTGTGTCTACTTCAATTTAATANTTATTTTAAGCAAATATTTGGATCTTTTTTTTGTTGATGATGCAGTTAAGTCTTTAAAGTCTTTTATTCTGGGATGTCATCTATCAATATGCATTATTTCTTTTTGCTTTATTATTATTCAAAGTGGGAGTCCATATACATGTTGGGTTGTGTCTACTTCAATTTAATAGAATTTTTATGTTTGTATTAATTGTGTTCAGTGTTTCTCCTTATTTGTCTTTAAAAAAGTACTATCTGTTCTACATGTTTCATCTATTCTCATTCTACTGTTTTTGTCCTTGTGATGTATACTATTTATGTGTTTTTGTTATATCTTTGTTTTATGTCAAATTTTAAATAACATTTCAAATAAGTATATAAGTAGCAAATATAAGTAAAAGTCAGTATATCAGAAACAAAGTCTATATATAACCAATAAATTTGCAAATTTCAGTATAAAAGTAACTTGAAGATTATAATAATAAGAATTTAAGATCTAATTTTTTTGACATTGTGTACACATATTTTAATCTCATACAGAATCCAAAACTTAATATTGGTTTAATGCATGGAATTCATTCAATTACTTTGGTTGTATCAAACAATATTTATCATAGTATTAACAATAATTCTAATTCAAAATGTCGTATTCCATGTCATTAATATCTTCAGAAACAGCAAGAGTTAAACAAGAGTAAAGAAATAATAGTGTTGGATCCTAAGCGTTCCAATGCTATCAATATAGGAATGACTAAGCTCCCTCCACCTCGATCTATCAAGACTGCCATCTTAAAGATGGATTCAACAATTGTCAACAGGGAAGGCATTGAGGTAAGAGGCTCTTTCAGTTTGCATTACTGTATGAGTAGCATTATTTACAATTGCTTTGTAATTTATTGCATTGGGCTTCCAAGTACCCTAGTGGAGAGCTTGTTTGCCTTTGGTTAAAGGGGTCTCAGGTTTGATCCCTGTGGTCAACTTAAAGTTACTTCCTGTAACTATGTATTTCCTGTAACTGCATCTTTCTTTCTCTTCTCTTTCCCTCCATAATCTTGAGCCTTAGTTTCCTTGGTATCCTTTCTGTGTTTATCTGCTCCATTTGACACATCCTAGGTGATATCTTGACCTGTACAAATTTAACTATTCCCTTGTGATATAGAATCCGGTCTTTTTTGATTCTTACTCTCCCTATATCATCTTCTTTCATTCCATAAATCTGTATAATTTTTCTATCAAATGTTTGTTGAGTATTGTCATTGATGACTGGCATAGCCCATGCTTCAGATGCTTATGTCCCTGGAGGTCTGTCTATTATTTTGTAAAGCATCATTTCCAACCTCCTAAGGTTATTTTTATATTACTTATTATTTTGTTTGGTAGCTCTCAAAAGTTTAAATAAGATGTTAGAACATTACTAGCTTTCTTATTTTGTTATGGAATTTCCTTACCCGCAGAAGCTATATAATTTCTTTTTATTCTATTATCTAGCATCTAATACTATCATTCCATATTAAGTTAAGTCTTTAAACCTTAAAATAAAGAAGAATTAAGAGTTTAATAAAAGGAGCAAAATTATATTTCTACTTGCAAGAATATTTTATCAAAAATCTTACATTATTGAAAATTTTTCCCAACCAGAAATTGCTGACAATGTTGCCAACAGAGGAAGAGAGATCACGAATTCAGGAAGCACAGTCTGCCAATCCAGATGTACCTTTAGGAAGTGCAGAGCAATTCCTCCTCACCCTTGCCTCAATCTCTGAGCTATCTGCTAGACTTAAGCTTTGGGCCTTCAAACTGGATTATGAAAACAGCGAGAAGGTTTGTAAATCACTAAAAGTTCTGTAAAGTTTAAAATTAAGCTATCAAAATGAGGTATGCAAACTTTCTTACAATTGATCTGTGGAAATAGTGTGATCTGAAAAACATTATATCATTAATATTAATATCATCTTCCTAAATTTTCCAAGCATGACTATGCTCATAACAGATCAATCAGGTAAAATAAATATAAATCGTAACAGATATTTAATTTTTAAGTTCTTGACTCAGAAACCCCCTGGTTATTGCTAAATTGTTTAATTAATTAATTAATACTAACATCTGAGTTACATTATTTTCAGTTATTTTTTATTTTCAGTATTTAGTATAACATGAATAGTCAGGATACTTTCCAAGTATTTATTTATTTGGGTGTTCAGTAATTTTTTAATAAAATTTGTCAAAATAAAAAAATGTATTTATATAAATGTTTATTTTTTAAATTTTATCTGGAATGTTTCACATCCTAAGTGATCTTTAGATAATATAATTTAAGAGATATTGGAAGTCCAAAGCTCTGATGACATTTTCACTTCCATTTGTTCCTTGGGTTTTTCTTGGCTTAGAGCAATATTATATGCAAAATCCCATTCCTTGTATTTATGTATTTAATTACTTTTGACGTTAAAATTTTTATTCTTTAATTAGCTCTCAATCTGTCATGATTAGATGCCTTTAATATTAATGTTGTTGTCTTTGGGAATGTTCTCCAGAAGACCATGTTCACTTATAATTACTTTCATCTACAGGAAGTGGCAGAGCCTCTAATGGATCTGAAGCAAGGAATGGAGACCCTCAGGGCCAGTAAAACATTCCGCAGTATTCTCAGCACTCTCTTATCAGTTGGAATATTTCTTAATGGAAGTGAAGTGAGTAAAACTCAAAAAATTTCTTTCTTTCTTTTCCAACATACCCTTTCTATCCCATCTTGTCTTCTATCCTCTCTTAGGTAGTTTTTACTTAATTTCTCAATTTATTCCCTTTTTTCTTACCCTTTGCCAACTTTTTTCTCTCTGATAGAAATGTTATATTTACCTCTATGCTAAAATTTTGTTGCAACAATGCCCAGAAGGTATTGGTTTACAGAGTAAAACCATGTTACTTTGAAATGCTAGGGAACATTTAATGTATACCTCTTTCAGTTATCTGGACTTGAAATGAGCTACTAAATTGATCGTTGAAGTGATTATTCCATCTTTAAATTATTCAAGAATAAAACCATAGCTCCTTTCTTTCTTGTCTTTTTATTCTGTTACAAAGCATATTTTTCTAACTTAGTTCTTGAAAATATTTACTCCATATTCCAATGAAACATTCATTTTTTGCGCATTAGTTCTCCTGCTTGGATAGACCATGAAAGGCCCTTAAATAAGTATGCCTAAAACAATTACACTATTTCTTGTATCTATAAATAAAGTAAATTATTAAATGTATATAAGGATATATACACGTGTTGAAACAGAGTTGCAGTAACTTTCCATATAAATGTATTATATTTGTAAAGTTTGAAATGAAGTATAAGTTTGCAGGTTGTCATATCAAATAAGGAGAATGAATTTCATTGCAAACATGTTTTAAATTATGTTTAAAAAGTTATAAATGTTATTGTCTTTCATGCCAATTTCAGAAAACTTGCCATTTTGTAGTTGTACTTCTTTGCTACAGTGAATTTAACATTTTAGCTACTTATGCTTAAAACAGTTTTTAATTTATCTTAGTATTGTTGTTTCCAAATATATCGGTTACAGATCCCATTAAACTGTGACATTTAGTATTGCCATCTTAGTATTGTTGGTTCCTATTCTGTATTTCTCAAGTCTTGTTTGGCTGAGACTAAGGAATGAATAACATCACACATTTCATATCTTTCCTATAATATGGTCATTAGGTTGAACATTTATAAGTCGAGTCATAAGTCAAATACTGTTTTGCAAATAGTCTAATATTGAATAAACAAAGCTCTACTGTAAGGATTACCAGTCTTAAAAATGGAATGCAAATAATATGAATGGAATAATGTGCTAAATATGTATGATTCCTTTTCACTTTTGTTCAACTTAAACATTTGAATTTGTCTAAATCAATTTAATATATTTACTTCATAAATGAAGACATTATATGTCTGTGTTTTTTCTGTCTATTTCTCATTTCAACAAGCTTTTATAAAATTTATTTTAAGCAAATATTTGGATCTTTTTTTTGTTGATGATGCAGTTAAGTCTTTAAAGTCTTTTATTCTGGGATGTCATCTATCAATATGCATTATTTCTTTTTGCTTTATTATTATTCAAAGTGGGAGTCCATATACATGTTGGGTTGTGTCTACTTCAATTTAATNGTGCTGAAGTTGTTAATTCAAACAATTCTTCACATGAGACTACACATATTTTCTTATAAAATAACCACAAACTAAATTATACCATTTGCTTCTTCTCATTCAATTCATAGGTGAAAGGGTTTCAGATTGAGTACCTAGCCAAAGTTCCAGAAGTCAAAGATACAGTCCACAAGCATTCTTTACTACATCATCTCTGCCATATTGTAATGGAAAAGTTTCCAGATTCATCAGACTTATATTCAGAGGTAAGAAAATTAATCTAACCTCTTACAAAGGAAAATTAATTACGAGGAAATTGCCATATATTCATAATTCTTATCTTTTTGTTCCATGCCACATTGATTATGTTGGTAAGAATGTTAGGGAGTTATATACTTTTTTGATTTTAGCATGGATATCATTTGTTGATAGTTGAATATTTTTCTTCTTCAGTTTACATTTAGAAATAAGAAAAAATTATCAATTATCTTACTGTGATGCCAATAGCATGCTCTCTTTATCTAATTTTTTCTTCTTGTGATTCTTCATGTTTCTTGTTCTTTCTTGTCTTTTTGCTATGTGAATGTTAGAAAGGGATGCATTTTCAGTGTCATAATATTATTGCAGATAGGAGCTATTACTAGAGCATCAAAAGTTGACTTTGAAGAACTTGCCACAAGTATTCAAAGAATGGAGCAAGAATGCAAGGCATCATGGGACCATTTAAAAGTTATTGCCAAGCACGATGGGTCAACAATGGTCAAAGTGAAGTAAGTTGAATCACTTTGGAAGATGACATTATATCAAGTTGTAGTTTTCTTAGGTGTATAAACCCTTTCACATTTCTGAGACAACGATAACATAATTCTATAAACTTATGTACAGCTTCATAGTTAATTTCCATTTTTTTCTTTCCTTTCTCTACAAAATTTTTAATTCATCAATTAAATTTCTTTTAAATTCATTTTCATCTTGTTGTTGAAACCAGTAAAACATTCCATCCAATGCTTCAATTATATATTTTTTTCCATAGAATGTCTGACTTTCTTGCTGATTGTGCAGAGAGAATCATTGTACTGGGAATAGTTCATCGACGAGTCATGAATAGGTAAGAAATAATGAGTTGCTGTCATTTTTGTGTGATTCAATTATCTCTAAGACAAGGATTTATGTTTTTCTATTATTATTGTTATAATTTTAGGTTCAATAAATTTTTATTGTGGCTTGGAATTCCACTGCATCGTATACAAGACACCAAACCAAATGAATTCTGCAAAATCATATCAGAGTTTGCTCTAGAATATCGTACCACCAGGGAAAGGGTTCTTCAGCAACTTGAGAAGAAAGCAAGCCATCGGGAGAGAAATAAGACTAGAGGAAAAATGATCACAGATGTAAGTTTTTCTTTGCTTAACATACCAAAGCCCTCCAACATTTCTTTCATTTATGTGTAAACCATTGAAAATTATGGTAGACTAGTAAACGCTCCCATCAAGCATGATGGAATTTGATTTAATTTAAATATATACCTTTTATCATATACATCTGGTCATCCTAAGCCAAAAATCCTAAGAATCTGGCCATCCTAAGATCTGGTCATCCTATGCTAGTCGTAAGACCATAATTACTCAACATATTTGTTACCAGTCAATGGTTTATTTTATACTTACCTAAAAAAATTTTGCCAATTAAAGCTATGAAACAACATTTTTAAAACTTTGTAATTTTCAACTTTAAGCCATAAAATTAGTTATAAAAAATACTATCCTTATACGTTCAACGCTGAGCGACGACAATCGTCATTCAGCAGGTGCTCTCCGGTGACTGCGGATGACAATAGTCGTCCACATTCTGTTTTCTTTTCAAAGGACTTCTTCAAGTAGCACCGCCTCCAAGCACTTCCATTTCTCTTTTCAGTCATTTGTAAGGCTCTATTTCAGTAAAGTGTTTCATTGTTTTCATTTTTAACCAATATTTTTTTTTTATTTTTCTTTCGACGATCGTCGTCCAAATTTAAATATTAAAAGTTGAAGTAAAAAAAAATTTTTTTTNTACCGTATTTTCCGGCGTATAAGACGACTGGGCGTATAAGACGACCCTCAACTTTTCCAGTTAAAATATAGAATTTGTGCTATACTCTCCGTATAAGACTACCCCTTTTCCAACGTACACTACCGGTAAATAAAAAAACATCAGATTTGATTTCAATATAGAAATTTTTAATTAAAATGCTTATGACATCATGGTACTTAGCATGAAGTGTTTGTTCAGTGCGGCCACCTCTCCTCCGTCCCTCTCTCCTCCTTGCTGTCATATTTTCGGGGTATAAGACGACCCCCGACTTTTAAGAAAGATATCAGGTGCTAGAAAGTCGTCTTATACGCCGGAAAATACGGTACTATCTACTATAACGTACCAGTGCATAGAGAATCTCTTATTTTAACTGATGCAAGTGACATACTTGTATGTACCAATCCCTTTTCTTTCATGACAACATTCATAAGCATCTACATTGCTATAAACAAAACTTGTTCACTACAGATGTTTAAACAAAAAAGAAATTATATTAATAGAACTTCATTTATCTATAAATATTAATTATTTTAAGTCGGACAAAATTATAAAGAACATCTATGATCAGACGAAATATACTCTTAAATAATTCATCCCAAAAATAAATAAAAATTGTTGATTCAAATTCTGAGCATTAATGTTTCCATAGCATTAGTCATTGCATCAGAGAAACTTAAAGTATAGAATTGAAATTTTCAACTATTCCTAGAGTTGAAGTATTGCAACTAAAATAAATCATACTATGTCTCAATCAAATATAAATCATTACTGTTTTCATAGCTCAGCTACATCATAAGGTTAATCCAACGCAAGAAGCACCTACTTTTAATTGTTTGTATGTGCATTGATATTCAATGAAAGGTTAATTTTTCTATTTGATTTTAGGTTAATTTTATGAAAAACATCCATGAAAATATCCTTTTAATTTCCAATTTACAGAATAATGTTAGACATAATATTGCACAACAACAATTGAATCCTTACTAAAATTTTCTTGGAATGTTATTTTCATACTCTTAATTCCTTTTGAGTATAAATACAGCCATGTTTAACTAGACTACATGTTTTCATATATCAACACACTCCATTGTCTCCATTTAAATAGATAAAATGTAAAACAGAATCCTAAGGATAATTCAGTGAGAAAAATCATCAAAAAATGTTTAAATAATCACCATACTACCAACAATGTTCTTGAAATTTGTAGATTTGACAATGTTCTGTGGATTTACCTTGTTCAGCATATTTTTATAGTTATAAAATTCTCATATCATTCTCTGTCAAGTCATAGAAGAAAATAATTCCTATTATCAGTGAAAATAATTTCCCTCTCTCTCTTCAGTTACCTTTTATCATTAATTCAGGCAAATTTTGCAACCTTATATGCTTGCATAAAATTCACACTACCTTCTGTAACAGGTTGGAAAATTCAGAACCAAGGAAGACAGAGCTGATGCAGAGCTTCGCCAACTTCTTGGCAGTGACTTCTCTGAAATTGACAGCATCCATGGCTCACTTCCATGGCGAAGGCAAAGGAAGGATGCTGGTTAGTATTCAAGGTTTTAAATCTGCCAACAAATGGAGGAAGGTTAGCTTGGAAATGCAGGTCTTATGGTGTATTGCCTGATAAAGTTCAAAATGCATCCTAATTAACCTCCTAACCCATTTTCTTCTTTATCGTTAAGGAAAGTCTAAGAAACATTTCAATCTTTAAATCATACCAATTCTCAAATATCCATCTGATATTGAATATCTCAGGTTCATTTATATATTTAGGCATGTATTCTTGAATCTAGAATGCACCTTTTCTTGTATTTTTAAGGCTTCCAAAAATCATGTACATCTTGGATTAAAGCACCTCTTAGATTTGCTATGGATTCCCTCAGGGAAAACTTACTTTTACTATGAGGTTTAAAGTGTTGGATAACCAAATTTCCCAGTCATTCCACCACCCATGCTTATTCTATCGCAAGCCTGTCCAGATATGCTTCTAAAATTTGAGTGTGCCTTAGATTTGGGTGTATCTTAGATTCCAGAATGCATGGTATCATAGAGTAAGTTGAAGATTACTTTATAATGGTATGCATGTTGCTGTGATTCTTCAGTATTGCTGCAGACTCTGGAATATATGAGGTGGATTAAGTTGGTTGTAAGTTTTAGCATATGTAAATTTGCATGTAAATAAAGTTTCTTACTGTAGCAATTAGGAAAAGTAGAAATTTTCCTTACCAATGAAGTCTCACTTTAATTAAATTTAAAGTTCTTATTTTCATGTCATCTGGTATTCTTTATTTCAAATCATTTAATCTACCACTTTCTAATACAACAGTATTTAATATTACCTTTTGAATATAATCTTACTTAGTCAAGTTAGAGAAATGTATAGCAATGATGTGCAGATATTTATAAAGACCAAACCAATAGGATGATACTTTATAATGGTACAAAATCGTTTCCCTATTCAGTTATTCTCAACAATCTAGCAAATATTTGTTTGGTGAAAATAATTATTTTTGTTGTAAAGAATTGATTTCCATCTAGAATGTTTTTGTAGTTAACTTTCTTAAATTATGTTCTTCTCTTAATAGAAATGTAAAAATTTACTCCCTCGATTTATTTGTATGTTGGTATATTTACAAAATTTCTGTTGTTAATGCCCTCTCCCTTATCTAACCCCCTTTCTTAATAGCCTCCAAAATTATTTCTTTCTGTCTTTTCACTTGAATTTTACCTTCTTTATAAACTCATCTCATCTCTACATCTGATTCACCCATTTTCTGTGCTCCAGCTGTTCTTTATTTTTCCTTTTCATATTAATATATTTGAAATAAAATACATGAATAGCTTATAAAACCGAATGTTTCTTTCACTTTTTTATTATCATCGGGCTTGATTATTCTGGTTTTCTTTGGTTATCCAACCTCTTTGGATAATTAGTGGTCCACTCTATGAAGACAGCAATTAGTCACCAAAACTAAGAAACTAAATAGTACCTGTGGAAAAACTTCTTCTATTGTAATTAATTTTGAAATTATAAAATAAGCTAGGTTTACCCAAAGAATAAATTTCAATGAGGTGAATACCTGAATTGTGAAGGTGTAAATTGAATGCATGACTGTATTTGTGCTGAAAAAGAAGATGTAAGAATATAAATTGATAAACTTACTAGTGAATTAACGGCAGAACTATCAATTTATTAATCTGTAATGACCATTATCATGTAAGTCAGTATAACTATGGTGAAATTGATTTGTAAATTCTTATAAATGACTTGCTATACCCTTTGCAGCTAACTGAACATAGACATAAAATTCAGAAGAATGTGACAACTTTTATCACTAAAATGTATTACTATTCTTTTGGTATTTTATATTTAGCATTTTTCATTTCAGAAGATGGCTTGCTACATTTCTTATTCAAGTTATTTAATTCTCTGAAGATTTCTACTTGCAATTGTAACTACATCTGGACAGCAAACCTGCTTTAGCACTCAAGAGTCATCCAACAGCTTTACATTCTTTGATGTACACTTTTTGTAAACTAGTGTTTATATTTAAATAGATTTTTTGGCTATTGGTGAAAATAAATTATTAATTTTCTTTTGTTTTGAATTAGGCAACACAAGAAGTAGAGGTCTTACAGACATCCTGCGAGGCACCAATGGTAATGAATGCCTGGGAGACAACATGACTGATGGAGATGATGAAATTCTAGAAAGTCTTGTCAAGACAGCCACCAAAGGACCATCCACTAGAACTACCCCAAGGGAAAGAAAGAGGACGCGCCATGCTGACCGAAAATCCTGTAAGTGTGGAAAGCCTTGATATATAATTTGATTTTCCTTCTATTCTTCTGAAATCTTTTGATCTTCCATAGTCAATTGCAAGGCTTACATCATCTCATTTCTCCTTCAAGTGAAACTCATCTTGTATCTAGTCCAAATTAGGCAAATAAGGCTTAAAGATATTTAAGCACCTTGATAAATCTTAAATCATCATCTGAAAATCATTTTGTTGTTATTTATTCTAAAAGCTTAGTTGTAGTTATTAATAACCTTGTTGGTTAGCTATCAGGGATATGTTTTGGATGATCTTGTAAGAATCATTATCTAGAGATATTTCAATAAGTAAATTGGTTCATTAAATTATTCTGTTGGTTATCCCCAGCTTGTGAGGCCAGTAATATATGTAGTTGTGTACGTAGATTATTGAGTATATTCTCCAGTGTGGTAATTTTATTATGATGATATTTTTATTAGACTATGTTATATTATATGTTTAATGTATCTGAATCTCTTCCCCTTATCCTGTTGTTTATTTATCAGTCTGTGGTGGGGGTTCATCATTTCTATTTTCTTAATAGTTTCATCCTGTGCATTGGTTTATTGAAGTATTATGCTGTTTATGACATAATATTAACAAGTAAGTACTGAAGTAAAGTAAACAACAGGTAGTAAACACTGTAAGAAATTAATTATCATTACATACATTGTGTAGTTGACCTTTTATTAATTATGGAATTTGATTTTACTAAGGGCTACAACTTGAATTTCCAATATTTTTGATTATTCAAGTTTCAAATTATTTGATTGGAGGAATAGTATGAAAAAGTTTTATAGGTTTTAAATCTGCCAACAAATGGAGGAAGGTTAGCTTGGAAATGCAGGTCTTATGGTGTATTGCCTGATAAAGTTCAAAATGCATCCTAATTAACCTCCTAACCCATTTTCCTCTTTATCATTAAGGAAAGTCAAAGAAACATTTCAATCTTTAAATCATACCAATTCTCAAATATCCATCTGATATTGAATATCTCAGGTTCATTTATATATCTAGGCATGTATTCTTGAATCTAGAATGCACCTTTTCTTGTATTTTTAAGGCTTCCAAAAATCATGTACATCTTGGATTAAAGCACCTCTTAGATTTGCTATGGATTCCCTCAGGGAAAACTTACTTTTACTATGAGGTTTAAAGTGTTGGATAACCAAATTTCCCAGTCATTCCACCACCCATGCTTATTCTATCGCAAGCCTGTCCAGATATGCTTCCAAAATTTGANTTGTTCTATTTAAATAAAAATTTTAGAATTTCAAATCTCAATACATCTCCAATGCATACATTGGTACTCCTTGTAACAATAAATAGTAATTGTTTAATGGATCTTCTCAATTAATATAATGCTGTAAATAAATACTTCCTTACTGCCGTGTATATCTCTCTATGTCACTCATTTGCTCAGTTCTTCTCAATAATCACTTTTTTCTACAAGACAGTATCAACGTATATATTTTAACTTCAGTGGTGTTCTTATATGTTACTCATATTCTTGAAGGTGTTTGATCCATTGCCTCACTTTGATAATGAAAATATCTGAGTTACACAACAATAATGATAGAACTAAACCCAGGTTTAACTTCAGGTTCATTTCAGGAAAATTGTTTGACTGCAGATTTAAGAAAATTCTTGGGATATATTGTATACTAAATATGAGGAAGAAGTAAATAATGTATTATTGTAAAATATTATGAAATACAAGGAAGAAGTAAATATCCCAGATATCTAAGTGGCACATTTGCCTTTGGTGAAAGTTGTGCCACGTTTGATTTCTGCTATGAGCCCATGTGAGGAATGGCCTCAGCTATCAAAGGACTTTTAACAATACAGCTACTATTACCCAAGTAAATAACTGACTCAAGTGAAATTGACATAGAGATATTAAGGAAAGTTTTAGGCAATGCACTTTATATATATTAGATAATGCTTTTTCATGAATTTGAATTGAAATCTCTGTTGTGTTTCTAAGTAAATATGTAAGATAACCCTTATGACTGGAGAATATGCCTTTAGGTCATAGGTTCATTAGGTCAACTTCCTTGGATCAAAATAACTTCTTTCTGGAGTTTTTGTTGATGTTCTTTCTGATTTCTCTCTTTTAATCTCATTTCTTATTTCAATAGACTCAACGCTCATAGCACGTTGACCTAGAATGTGGTGTCACCATGGAATGGCATTATTTTGCAGCTCAAGGATGGGATTCTATTTCATTATGGTGGAGGTCTCTTCTAGCAAACTCAATGTTTCTCACTCCTTTTGGTCAGTCATGTGAAACATTTTCTCCACTTACTGATTAAGAAAACTAATGCTTTGTTCTCTGCCCTTACCCCTTCAGTAAAGCGGTCACGAACTCGGGAGAACAATGTATGCCAGTTCCTTGCAGAGGCTTACAATCAGTAGTTAAGTCACAGTGGTAGGTCTGGTTGCATTTCATTCTCCCTTCTCGTGTCTATATTATATGTGAGGGAGAAAAGTGATTGTGGACTAAGCATGGCTGTATGTACTCGTCTAGGCCTCTTGCTATATCTTTGCCCTTACAAGGTGGCATGCTGGAGTAACAGAAAGGTTTTCTTTTAGAATAAAATAATTTCAAATAGTTCATGCAATAATAAAGCTTGTGTCAATGTTAATGATGTTTTACTAACAATCTATTTTTTACCAATAATTTTCAGTTGTCCATGTTTTGCAGAAAAGTTATCTTTTTCAGTTTTCAGCTAGACAACTCATACCAGGGGACTTAATAATTTTTTTTTCTTGACATTCTGCTGATAAGATACATTGCTGCACCTAACTTTTTAGATTTTTACTCTAATAATAAAACTAATAACAAATTTTTGTCTGTATTTAAGTTAATTTAAAGATTAGGTCTCAATGTTCTTCAGAGTTTTCATCTTACTTATGCAATGCACTTGTTGGTCTATAGTTTTGACTATACTTTACTCACTAATTTTTATTGGAAATGCTTTCATGTTAAAGAAACTTAACAAAATATAACATGTTCTATATTATGGAGTATAGGATAGATAGTGAATGTAACTAGTATTGTAGAATAGATTTATTTAATTCCCTGAACTTATTTAGAGGTTCAGTTATTACATGTCCATTCAGTTATCGTTAATCATGATACAATCATGAAAATCGTGATCAAAATAATAGTAAATATCTTATTAGTTTACTAATAATAATTAGTAATCTTGTCAAAATCCATGACTTTTAAGGATAACTGAGTTTGTGCATTTACTTTCTTTTTTTTAGAACTGAAGAAACCTGTATATTAAGAGTTACTGTAGAGCCTCATTCTATTCTTTTCAAGGCACAGAGCAAAATAAACTATTATTGTGGGAAAACCATGAAAGCAGGAAATAGGGACTCAGCTTAACCCCAAGTATTGATCAAGAAAACAAAATAGTTACTGATTCATAAATATATATTTACCTTGAATATGATTCATTTATTCTCAAAGAGAAAGGTGATTGTTGGCAACTTTCTTGCATATTTTTGTTTTAAATTAAATAGTTTCTTATATGTTTAATAATCTCTACTTGTCACTTCCTTCAATGTCATGGACATATAAGAAGGAATGTTATTTTTAAGCATCTTGTGCTTCAGAAGGTTTTAGGATCAAAAATTTTGAATGATCAATGCATGAAAACAGTTCAATCTATGACAAATGCAATATTATTTAACATTGCTCCTTGTAGGATGAAGTCAGGGCTATGGAAAACAAATGATAGGTACAGGAAAATGACAAATGCATATGATAGATCAGTGTTCTTTTGTACATCATGATTTCCTTAATATTACATTTCATCCAATTATTAAGTATTCTTGCTGGTAGTTTTGGTTGATCTTAATGTAAAGTAGCTTCTCTATACTTGATGCATCACAAGTAGGGATAAATATTTGATGAATTACTGTAAGACAAAGAAGGGAAATAAATAATACTGTGGTTATCAATGGTATCATGGCTGTATAGATATGTAGATAAAGATGAAGAGAGGCTATTGCTATGTTGGAAAAGGCTTTTAGATATGAATCTTTCATTTATAATAAGAATATGTTATTTTCAAATTTTCATCTTTAAATTTTAAAAAATAAAATTGATTGAAGTTGCTGTTGCGTTGTGGAATGCCATCATTGGACAAATGAAACACTGTATTTGTATACAAAGTGTCCAGTATAAACTTTTTTAATTTAGGCTTTTCCTGCTGATTGTGAAATGCAAATTAATGCTATATTTGCTTATATTAATCATACAATTAATTGTATGATGTGCATGAGGATATCAAAGAAGTATGTATTTCAACCTTTGATCAATTTTAGTTAACCTAATGAGACAGTGGAATTTTCATCTTCTTCAACCTTCAGTGGAGAATATTTTTTCCACAAACCCAAATATTTTTGTGTTTTCAAATTCATTCTCTTAATTCTGAACATTAAATTCGTGTATTTTAATATTCATGTAGATTAAGTGGAAGAGAGGCCAACTTGGTCTAATTTTGCCTAAGTAAAGAGTTCATTCATTCATTCATAAGAGGGGGATGGATTTCACCTTATGCAGTCTTCGACAGGTGAAGTTCTTAGCTTAAATACAGGACAAATACAAGGAAGTTGTATCTATCAGGAATATCATTACTATAATAAAAATTTATCAAATATAATTGATCTTTATCAAATGCTTTATGTGATGGATCCATGTAAAATATACTGTATTTAGGCAGATATAATTAAACACATTATTTTATGCATGATTTTTCTTCGTCCGTACATTTTATGTTTTTACATTAAATAAATTCTAAATTATTCTAGATGAGAATGAATGAAATTAACAGAAAAAGAAATAAAATTGAAGATTGTCCTGAATTCTAAAAAAATTCATATCCTAAGTTTATTGTTTCTCATTACAAATTGGTTTTATATATATACTGGTGAATTCAGATTAATTGTAGCATTTTAGACCTCACAAGAAACTGATCTTTCAAAAGATATTCATTATTTATGGTATTGAAATGAGATTGACCATTAAAAGATGTTCTTCTTTGAAATAAAAATGATTGATGGTAATGTAAATTGAACTTGCATACTCAAAATTGCTGTAATTCCATATATTAATTCCAGTTTACTTTACAGTGAGAAGAACACTGAAGAATGGCCTCTCAGAGGAGGAAAAACAGCACTTGGCTGCCTATATAAAAGGGTATTAATATGCAAGTAATGCAAAGAGACATTTCACTTGCTACAAAGTGAATTTGCCCAGCGCACCCGTGACTGTGATATGATAAACTTAAGCATGTGTTTTTGAGAAAAACAAGGAAAAGTAAAGGAAATAGTGACTATTCATATCATTATAAATTTGTATGTATTTATGCGGAGGATGAAAGCTACAAAGTGGACATATTTACTATGAGGTTTATTTATTGAGTCTCTGGATTTTGTGATAGAAAAATGGTGTATTGCTAGTCCCATCAGGTGCTCGTTCTTACAGTCACAAGAACGTTTTGCATCTCCTTTATACTTTTTAGTAAATAAAGAAGGAGTAACTGAATAAGCTGTCCCCTGTCTTTGAATATCACCCTTGCATTTGATTTGGTTCGTAATGGAATGGCATGTAAATGTTTTCTGCAGACATATAACATAACAATAAACTGCGCACTGCATTGCATCTTTTAAAGTAGTGATGTGAAAAATGTTTATAGCACTAAAAGCAAAAATTAATTTCTAAAAGGTCACTCACTGAAAACTGTGTAATCTCATATAGTCATTAAGTGTGTCAATGTGTGTGAATTTGTATTTTTGGAATAAGCTGGCTAGTGATATGTTTAAAGTCTTGAATTTACAAAATTGAGGTGATCAAAACTAGTCTTACTGTGCCTATGACAAGAATGAAGCCTTGTCAAAATATATTTTTCATTCTTATTTGATATCCCAATTGTAGGAAATAAATTATTACAGACAACGAGGTAAAATACTCCACTTTATAAGACTCTCTGTCAGTGTTTCAACATCAAAAATTGATATATGTTCTAAAGAATGTATTTTTGAGTTTCAACTCAATTTTTGCAAATAAAATTTATTACAATTTTTTCAGTAAAAATGTGTGATTCGTTGGTACATATAATCAAACTGAGTTTGTGCATTTCTTTCTTTATTTTTAGAATTGAAGAAACCTGTATATTAAGAGTTACTGTAGAGCCTCATTCTATTCTTTTCAAGGCACAGAGCAAAATAAACTATTATTGTGGGAAAACCATGAAAGCAGGAAATAGGGACTCAGCTTAACCCCAAGTATTGATCAAGAAAACAAAATAGTTACTGATTCATAAATATATATTTACCTTGAATATGATTCATTTATTCTCAAAGAGAAAGGTGATTGTTGGCAACTTTCTTGCATATTTTTGTTTTAAATTAAATAGTTTCTTATATGTTTAATAATCTCTACTTGTCACTTCCTTCAATGTCATGGACATATAAGAAGGAATGTTATTTTTAAGCATCTTGTGCTTCAGAAGGTTTTAGGATCAAAAATTTTGAATGATCAATGCATGAAAACAGTTCAATCTATGACAAATGCAATATTATTTAACATTGCTCCTTGTAGGATGAAGTCAGGGCTATGGAAAACAAATGATAGGTACAGGAAAATGACAAATGCATATGATAGATCAGTGTTCTTTTGTACATCATGATTTCCTTAATATTACATTTCATCCAATTATTAAGTATTCTTGCTGGTAGTTTTGGTTGATCTTAATGTAAAGTAGCTTCTCTATACTTGATGCATCACAAGTAGGGATAAATATTTGATGAATTACTGTAAGACAAAGAAGGGAAATAAATAATACTGTGGTTATCAATGGTATCATGGCTGTATAGATATGTAGATAAAGATGAAGAGAGGCCATTGCTATGTTGGAAAAGGCTTTTAGATATGAATCTTTCATTTATAATAAGAATATGTTATTTTCAAATTTTCATCTTTAAATTTTTAAAAATAAAATTGATTGAAGTTGCTGTTGCGTTGTGGAATGCCATCATTGGACAAATGAAACACT
>KZ309173.1:11627-39457 GCA_000376725.2 Ladona fulva | reverse complement strand
AATAGCTTTAATCAAGCACTAATGTAAATAGTATTATTTATATTCATTTATTTATGTTAGAACTATTTTATGATTCAGTATGTCTATCGTGTGTTTTAATGAATGAACAAAATCCATCCATCTGGCTGACAATCTCAACTAGGGATTTTTTTGGTGTATGGCTTATTATGAGGGAAACCTAGTACTTATTTCCTTTGAATTTCTTAAAACGATTCAAGTGACAAAATTTATCTTGGGAATAGGAACCATATTTTAGAATTGTGAAAGGAATCCTAAAGATTATGATCCTTTTAAAATCTTGAGTTGTAAGCTCAAGAGAAGAAACTTCAAAGATTGAGGTCTTTCTTGTATCTCATACTTTCCCATTTCCTTGGAGTTTTACAACAAGATCAGTAAAATCAATTTAATCTGGATAAAATATGAGAACCTTCAAACTCACAATTATTATTCTCAGCACATTTATTGGATAGTTACCAGCTGTCAAGATGTAGCCCTTGAATGCTGTAACAATGTACTGCATTTTACATCACATTCAAGGCATGTAACGATGGGAACCATTTCTGATAAAATTTTCTTGAGCATAGGTTTTAGTTAGTTTGAATCAATTAATTAAATAATAATTTTGGGAAGAACATAAGGTATAGATTCTAATTAAATCTCTCAAATAGCATACAGTGCTCCAAAATTTGAGGAGTTAGAGTAAATTATTCTATGATTCCCAGTTTTCTCTGGAAATTGTAACAGCATGTTTGTCCACTCATGGCATGTTGCCATAAGAAGGAAATAATTCACCTTTTACTTAATCTCCACTGAAGCTTCTCTCCTATGTATGAAAGCTGGACCAGCAATTTACCAAAGGGGGTCTAGGTGAAAATTTCCATCCCCTCTCCCCTCCTCTACTTTTAGGATAAATAATCATTGATAAATAAAGTATGATGTTTTATAAAACAGAATTTTATTCTGATATATTGCTTACTTTCTGCAAACTAAGGTAAGGTAACTTTTTAAAAGGCCACTCCTGAACAGGGGGCCTGGATGTCAGACAATCATGAAACCACATGTTTTGTTTCTAAAGACCCTACATTAGTTTGTTTTGTGATATGAGGTGTTGCATAACCTCTGTGAAAAGCCCAATTTTATTTTCAAGCTAACTATAGTCAGCATGTCATTTAACTGTTAAAACAGAGAAAATTGATTTTTTTACCGACATATGAAGCTCATTCTTCTCCACCAAACTCATTATTTTCTAAGGCTGTTAATTCCACATCCTGATTAATCTTCCTTTAAGCAGTTCAGAGCTGGAGTACCATCAAAGATTCACTCTTTTGCTAGTTTTTATAATTTATTCAACTAAATATCCCCTCTGATCAAGTGGCTGGGTATATTTGTTATGCTAAGGTAAGATTAATGATAAAAATAACACACTCGATTAAATTGGTTTCAGTCAGCATGATATCTTTTATTTATTAAAATATAACATGCTACTTAATATTAAAAAGTTATTAATTCGATATGGCTCTGACTGAGGAAGGGAGAGATATAGTTAAGAATGTGGTTTTAGATTGACAAAAATAACTTTTTCAAAGTTGGTATTTTTTGTACTGTTGACTTCAGTATGAAGGAATTCATTAGGAAAACTTTAGCATTGTATTCCATAGATTTACAAGATGCCTTTGGTCTATGATGGTAGAGTGGTGTTTCAGTTACTATCTTAAAATAGAGCTATCAAGAGTGCATATATGCATAATACAGCATCATATTTCTTACCATAAAATCTCTTTATAACTTGAGAAGGCCTCTAGGGTTATTCTCCATAGCTTTTATCCATTCTTTCAAAACTCTGCCATCTGTTAATTTAATTAATAATTTAAAGTAAATGTACAATGTGTACATTCTTTTCATTTTTCCACTACACATACCTTGGCAGATTTAGATTGAATTTAATTTTCACTCGTTGGTTCTTTCTTTCCAGTTCTAATCAGTATATTTCAAAAAACCTTTCCCAAATAACCAAATCAGTTTTTTTCATCCTCAACTTCTTTATAGCAACTGAGAAACATAAAAGCTCGAACCACTTTCAGGGCATTTCAAATGGCAACTTTCAACAAACTCAACTTGTAACAGCTACTTTTATATAGCAAATCTACTGAAATCTTTAGCAGATTCAAACAAACCTTTTTGAATAAAAATTGAAATAATAAATCCATGTAATATTTCAAAGATTTTTTATCGTCAAACTAAATGTTTTATACTACAGTTAATTTTTTTTTAATTTGGAGAAGAGAAAATAATGTAGGGAAATTAAAAAGAAAAAAGAAGGCATGAATACATTTATCTGACATGTAGAATGCAAATAAAAATTCAAAGGGGTTCAAAAGATTAAAGAAAATAGGAAGTGAATCAATGCCTCCTATTAAAGTTTGAAAATGATAAAATATAATTTCGCTGCTCACTGATTTATGCAAAGGAAGTGATTCACATGCTATTTTGATTCTTTTAGTACTCTTGGAGAGAGGTATTGAGGTAAGAAATCTTTCTTGGATAGGATAAAAAGAGTTAACTAGCTTGTCAGACTATTTTCCGCAGAAAATCTTCAAAGAAATCACAAATGTATGTCGATTATTTCGTAGCGACTTTCAACGGAGTCTGCCCTAATATCGTTGATTTTAAAATGTCAATATAAATAAAAGGACGAAAACACGACAAACAGCAACTCATTATTGCCTTGAAAAGAAAAACTAAAGCGTAACCAACACATAAATATCGTCCACCATCATTATATTTCAGAAAGGTAACATTATTAGCTCTTAAATTAAAGCTGGAAAGAATTAAATTGCGTTCGAAGTTGATTTTTTCGTTACTCTACTGTTTTCTTAATCTCTTAAACGGCACCGGTGGCAGTGCTGATCAACAGGTCTCGGGCGCCTTAATGGAACGAAAGGCATGCCGTTGTATGGGTGTTGCGTTTGTAGTTTTTGTGTTTTCAACATATCGTTATGAGTCAGGATGATGAATTTTCAGAAAGTCCTCCTAGCACGTATCCTTTGGATACAGACCCATCGAATTTCGATTATCAGTCTTCGCAAAATGAGCAGGATAGTAATTCCTCATTTTGGGGCAGACTCGTGCCAATGTCGACGAACTTGAGATGCAGTGTTATTGGTACGAAATGCTAATTCATGTGTTTTTTTACAAATGTTATGTATTCTTAATTTCTTTGCGTTGTTACAGATCTCGAGCGTGAGACCTACTTGTTTGGACGACAAGTCACTTGTGATTTCGTTTTTTCCAACTCAAATACAAGCAAAGAGAACATAAAATTTGTTAGTAAACAACACTTCAAGATTTGTTACCACTGCAATACAACTGTTTCCTTTGTTTCAATAGAAGATTTGAGTTCAAATGGAACGTTTGTGAATGGAGTTAAAGTTGGTCGAGGGAAAACAAATCCATTAAAAAACAATGACGTGATCTCTTTAGCTTTACCCCATGTTCAAGGTAAGGTATGTTTTATGAGTTTTCAGTCTTAATATATACATCACCGGTTCTGTCATTAATATAGTACTTTTTCCTGTAGTATTTGTGTACATTGACTTGAAAGTAGAAGATGACACTAAATACCCTCCAGAAATAAAAAGGAGGTATACTATAACTAAAGAACTTGGAAGAGGGGCATGCGGTAGGGTTAAACTCGTCTTCGAAAAGGTATCTTTTATTTTTACTTACAGTATTGACTATGAATTAATGTACTTAGAAGTGTGATTGTATTCTTTTGGTATTGTAGGCTACATGTAAAATGTTGGCAATGAAAATTATACAGAAGAGTAAAAACTCCAGCGGTGGTATCAGTGATCCAAAAAAGATTAAAAGTGAAGTTAAAATTTTGAAGTCTTTAAATCATGTAAGAGGAAATTCAGTTAACAGAAATCAGCATGATATATATCAGTGAATCGTTGCTTATTAATTTAGAGCATTTTAACGATCTTTCAGCCTTTTGTAATAACTATAGAAGACTTTGTTGACACTCCAGATGAATGTTATATCATACTGACCTTAGCAGAAGGTGGTGACCTGATGAAGCACATTCAGAATAAACAGTGTCTTTCTGAAAAAGAGGCCAAAAAAATATTTTATCAGATAGCGCTTGCTGTGGAGTATCTTCATTCCTGTGGCATTGCTCATCGTGATCTAAAGGTGGTTTTTATATGATCTATGCTGTTAATCTTAGATGGATTTTTGTTTCCTTAAGCAATCTGTGATATTCTTTACAGCCTCAGAATATTCTACTAACCGGTCAAGGGCGTAATTCTATTATTAAAGTAACTGATTTTGGACTTTCAAAGACTGCAGGATCTTCAGAGAATGGCTTGTTATGTTCTGAAAGCTGGTCTAATTGTGGAACTGGTAATAGCCTTATGAAAACTGTGTGTGGTAGTCCCTTGTATGTGGCTCCTGAAGTTCTGACTGCAGCTCTTCATTCCAGCGAGTGTTCTGGCTATACCAAGAAGGTTGATATATGGAGCATGGGGGTTATTTTGTACCTGTGGTGAGTGAACAAATATTTGTTTGTAATTTAGTTCCTTAAAAGTATGCGAAACTGTTGAAATGTCAGATATCGTTTTCAGTTGTTTCTGGAGCTAGAAGTTTGAAAGTCGTGAAGGATTAACCAGATTAAAAACTGTCGAAACAGGCTTTTATTGCTGTGGAAAGTTCAGTTTATTGGGAGGGTTGTGTTTATTTTTAAATTTTATTTATTCTTTCACTCCAATAAGGGATATTTATTTAACTATCCCTCATCAATCCTTATTTTGAAGGGGAAATGTTTTCAGCTTAAAGCAAGCTATTCCGTGTGTCAATATTCTATATCTGTTACTTCATTTCAGTTAGTCAAAATTATAGCCAGTGATAGCATAGATATTTCAAATACGTTATTTTTGTCTGTACAATGATGAATGATCATTAAGTTAGGCAATTGATACAAGAAATGTTTGTATTTTTATTCATTGTAGGGGCTGAATTTTTTCTCAATGGTATTTCTCCATTTGTAGCTACTATATTGAAGAACCATAATATTTAATACGATTTCCACGATCTTATAAATATGGTGGTTTCCTGTTTAATCATTGATGGCTGGTATCATGGTTTATATGACAAACTTATCATTACCTTTTGCTTGAATTCACCCTGACCTGCTAAGAAACAAGATTTAAAAGTTTTGCACCAATTTACTAAAAATATCTAACCACATATTACTTAAGAAGATAGATTTTCGTTTTAATATGCCATGTATAATTCACCTTTGTGGAACTATTAACTCATGATTGCAACCATAAATAAGAATGCGTTTTGTTGAAGCAAAACAATTGGCCAGGATATTCAATTATATGTTTCTCTGTGGATACTTTAATATGTTCGTTTTCTCGTTAAAAGTGATTCGAACTGTTAAATTAGAATATTTAGTTAACATACTTGACTGTTATGGTCCCACTTCCCATGTAACTTCCATCCCTCATTTATAGAGTGGATTAAATCAATACAATGCTAACCCTGTGTAAGAACGGAAAATGACCTCTTGAACTGATAACGAAGCATACAAGGCCGAGCCGTGAGCGAATCTTTCTTGGTACTCCCCGTCTTCCCGGAGTATCTTTGCTGTCGCGATTTCGTTGACGCCATGTGGAAGTTAGATTCGTAAAAAGTATTTCCTTTCCGCCAAATTGTGTACGCTATCAGTGGCGGATTTACTCAACTTTCATCAGGCATATATAACGGTCTCAACCGCCAAGTGATGAAATTGCTGACTGTGACACGTGTGATTCCCAAGTATAAGATCACTTTGCTCTATGGATATGGCTCTGTCTAATACTTTTATGGAGCTTTGAAGTTCGCCAGATGCGAAACTTTCTCGTCGGTGACGTAGGAGCCACTCCTCGGAAAGACAAAAGATTTTTGGGTTTCTTGAGTGGCACGTGTTGAAGCTTATTCTTGCCTAGGAGATATGGCACGCTCCCTTGGCGGTCAGGAGCTTTCAGAAAGGAAAATTTTATTGCTCCGAAGCCGTAAAAGGGACCAATCCTAACCACGTGTGCCTAGTTTGTGTAAGGAAGCAACGTTGACCCTTGGTATTCCCTCCGTTCTTTTGCAAATTTTTGGGAAGAAGAATTTTTAGATGTAATTAAAAAACCTCGTAGTATAGAAAGATTTGCAGCTTTTTATCATAGTTATTGTTAAAAAATATTCGGAAGAAGTAATACAATTTATTAGTACTCCAAGCGCTCCTCAATGTCTATTTTCTCATGAGGGAAGTCGAGGGTGATTTTTCGTCATTTTTTTTCAATATTAAAGTATGCTGTACAATGACTAAAGTATCACACACCGTGCGGATTTTCCGTCATTCGTGTTGAGGTTTTTCTCGATCAATTGATCATCAGCACGAATCATGTAATTCGCGCTGTTAGTGGCTTATGCTGATGTGTAAACGGAAACCTGTGTGCGCTTAAAGTGTTCCATTTTTGATTGTTTTGAGGCAATTCTTTGGGTTGGTCTAACAAAATTTGGAACCAATCCAAAAAAATTTGTTTTTGCAGTTGTCTTTCTTTCTGGGGTGGAAGTAGAATTTAGACAAACTTACTTCAAAGATCGTTTTCCGTTGATGTCACCATACACCTGAAATTTGTTCTCTTCCTGCTCGACATCTTGGGAATAATGGAAGAATATTTTCACTTATTTTGCGGGACTTTCATGTAGTCATCTCACTTATAAGCATATAAGTTTCTTTTGGAACTTCTTGGCATTCGCTAACGTAACGTAATGTAGTTCGCTTTCAGTCTCTCTCTTGTATTGCTGAAAACTCTCCCGAAACTGAATTTCACGTTGTGTTGTCGTTCAACAAAGAGTTGTTCGAATGTTTTATTTTGTAGGTTTCGTTCGTTGATAATAAAATAATAATAATAGGGTTTTATAGGTTTCTTCGATTAAGAACATGCCATTGATAAAAGGATTTTTTAAGGAACTCGTTTTCAAATGAGATGATGTAATGATTCCTAAGTTAGAGTTGTGGTGTTATATGTTGAGTCCGAGTGTTCCCTGGGCTCTTGGCTGTGTTATCGAAGTAGATTCTCAACCCGCCGATGACTTAAAGCGACGCTAAAGATAAGAATGCTAGCGCAGGATTTGTGCGAGCTTGTTATCTGGGATGTTGGTCCAACGGATGTAAGTGGCACTCGGGCACAATTCGCGACTGCTGTATTGTTTGAATTGGAAATACGTCGGAGAAATCTCTCCTCGGGTTTGTGCCAAGAAAGCATATGTCAGTCAATGGCTTCATGGTTTTAGTTCCAGGACGTAATTTTTAACCTTCACTAAGAGAATTTCCATGAACTCGAGCTTTTTCAGACTCCATATTGGAAAAATTTGAAGTTTTTTTAGGGAAAAAGACCCTTGTCATTCGTGAGGTAGGAGCTCGTTCTTTTTTGTCACCTCCCGTTATTTAGTGCTCCAAGAAACGAGAAAACTTGTTTTCTATTTGGCCGTTTATCTGCCCCGCACGGTGTCACTGTCCATAAGGAACGCTCTGCCGAGGAGGTAATTTATGCGTTTGAGGCCCATCCTCATTCGATTTTAGGTAAATGCTTCGGTAAGCAAAATCCCAAGGAGTGGTTGATCAGATAACATTGTTATTGATGCATCCTGAACATTTCATAGATCAAGCTTCTCTAAGATTGGATCGGCTAAGATGAAGGTAATTCTTTTTTTGTCGTAAAGATTTTTTTCTTAATTTTCATGAAGTAATTTACTCCTCAACTCTCACTGCGTCGTTTATTCATTAGCCAATCCAACATTGTTTTCCAGGACGTGATGATTGCTCGTCACTCCGTACTTCCGTACATGATGACTATGATTAGTTAAATTAATGAACATAATTAATTAAATTCTTATTTTTAGATTCCCGGATAGCCAAGTGGGTTGTGCGTTGGCCTATGGTATAAGTGGTCCCTGATTCGATCTCGAGTGGGAGCCCATATTTGCAAAAAGACCTCAGATATCGAAGTATTGAAAACAATGCGTTAGATACAATACTGTTAGAATTTCCTTTAGAGGTTACGTTTCTAGCATTTTTGGACTGGTCACCGGTAGTTGTTCTTTCGAAAGGCATGAAATTGATTTCATGCTATTCTTCCGTATGTCAGCATCCTATTGTTTTTTAAACTAAACCTCTTGTTGAAGATGTCACTCCTGAATATCATTTTATTTATTTTTTTGCGTCATATATTTCCGAAGCAGTACTCTACCAAATTTTCTCGAGTTTTCCATAATCATTCGTGGTTTAGTTTAGTTTAAATTAAATAGATCATGATCTATATTTCTCAATTAGTTTTACATCTTAGCGTGATTATCATTGCAATCTCTGCTGAAAATTCTACGTTCGTAAATTAACTATGATAACCACCATATTTGCCAAACCACATATCCCATATATGTATACATATTTCTTCCTCTTGTCACCAAGTTAAACGTTTCACCGCGTAATGGCTCTTTCGTCAAATCGAAGATAATTCTTTACTACATATTTTCTTGGAGTTATTTTGATGGTGCAGATCGAGAGGTTACTTTTCGGTGAAGATGTATTTAATTCAAAATAAAATCGGCTCTCTTAACTTCGCACGGCTTTTTCTCAGTCTGTGAGATTCTATTGAAAATAAACTGCAGCTTATGCTTAGCCGGTACTACGCGTTGTCTACTTAGTTGCTGTGAAGTCTCAACATTCAGGAACATTCGGTTAAAAATCCGATTACAGTCGACAATTACATGCATGCTATCTAATTATGCTTTACAATCGGTTTTGATCCTATTTGATTTGATTTCCTCATCTTAAGTTCTTTGAATGTTCTTAATTCGGTCCTCCGACAAGATTCAGGAGGGTCGATGCGACCCTCCGTTGAAAAAGGTCTCGTATTCGAGTCGTGGAAGAATTTAATCCGGCAGCTGTCAAGACTTCATTGGATCGCACATGCGGCGGGGTTTGTTAACCGTCCGTTAGAAGGAAGCCCCAAAACTCAAAAATGAGTCTCCCCAATGGGCGAGCAATAGCGCAGTGGTGTCTCCGGTCTCTTTCGGAGATGGATCGGCGGCCGCTTTGGTCCTGCTACCGGTTTTTCTTCTCCCTAAGATTTTCGACCAGGTAGTCGCGGATGGTGGCATGGAATTCCACAAATATATGATTTCGGAGGGTCCAGATCATAGGCCTTCGATCTTTCGCGCATGGATGATGTTTTATATTGCTATTGGTAGCTCTGTTGCCATAGTAATTATTTGCTTCCTATGTCGCCGTTATCAATTCAGAATTCTGTAATTACTCGGTGGAGGACTGAGCATCCCGCAAGTAATTCCAAACGGAATCTTTGCTTCAATTTCAATAGATATTCGCAGTCGCGAAATCGATATCTGCTTGGGATGGGAGTGCTACAACTGCCCTTATCCTTAAACACTGGAAATCTTTCCCGATTGCTTGATGTGCTTTTGAGTTAAAAATTCTGTGGCGTTGTTGAAGGCGCGTTCCTCGAAATTCTTTGTTTTGTTGTCATTCTGCTCAACACGAGATGTAAATCCACCTCGTGATCCATGCGTCACTTCCTCCCGTTGTCTACCTGAGTTTTTGAATGATTCGCATGCCGATTAAAGGGTTCTTTGGAACCCGGCTCGAATCCGGAAGTTACCGATAAGATTATACACTTGCATGTGTTATTGTTTTTATTATCTTAAGATATTTTCTAAATCAAATCAAACGGTGCAGTAATTTTCTAGATTGAAGTTCAAGAATTGTACGGTTTATTTCCATTACATTCATTTTTTATTATTATTTAACTCCGTCATGAATTAATTTGTGAAACTCTTTCGCGGTGGACAGAAAATGAGTGTTATCTACTTATAAACCGCTGCATCGTTCTTTCTGTTCCCTCAAAGCATTTACACATTTCTGAATCCTTGCCGCGAAATGCCTCTTTTCCTGTTTCGACTCTGTTCACTATTGTTAAATGGTTTAAAATTGGAGGAATTGTGATGCTGACCCATGTTATGCACAAAAGCCCCTGGCGGCCAGTTATATGTTTGCAAAACAAAATTTTCCTCTGAAAAATACTTTTATAATTATTAGCCCTCGAATGATGATAATAATTGGATCTCTAATATTATTTGTGCTGGAGGACCTACAGCCTCCACTGTTGTTAAACTATGTATTAGTGTTAATTTACGTAACTGGCTTACGCTTATTTTCAGAATTAATTACAGTTATTATCTTAATAGGAGAGACCTATTCTTGGCTATGCTCCTAATATACATAGCTTGTGTTAATTGATAAACAGATATTCCTCCGCAGAATTTATCGGTGAAGCATTTGCTTGCTCCGCTTAAAAAATTTGTTTTCCCTCCCATTCGGGTTACGCTCCGAATCTTGCGTTGGTAATCGAGACAATAATCCGTTGGATCCAGGGGAGGATTTATAATTAGATGCAATAGGCGCTGGCTGAAGGCCTCAATAAGACTGCTAATTAATTCTCAGTGAAATTGTTTGATTTTTCGCTTCAAGAAATCAATTTATAGTTGCCGAGTAAGTCTACGTAATATGTTTATGGGATATATTAGCTTGTATAGTCTATCATCAACATGAATACCCTGCAAGCTGCCTTTGGGTGTGTGGCAGGAGATATCCACCGTTATTTGTTATTTATAGAAATACTATTCATTGTAATTCAAATCTTGTTTATTTAACCTTACCGTAGTGAAGCGACTGAAGTTTCTATGGGGTGTATTTTACGGAAAAATTCGAATTTCTACACACAATTCCTAGTGGAAGCCTCAAATCTGATTTTTGCGCCTAGGGCCTGATAGCTTAAATCCTCCCCTGGTTGGGGCTTATTCTATTATTTCTGTATTTTCTTATGTTATCATCGATGTTGTATTTTTTGAGAGCTTGTCGTATGCTTTGATATCTAATTCTGTTTCGCCTCGTAATACCTCGTAATAATAATAATAATAAGTTCGTCTTCGTTATCTTTAAAATTTTATCTGCATATAAAGAGTCTAATTGTAAGATGACAGACGTGTGTGTGTTACTTATGGTGTACGGAGTGCTATTGTTACATTAGCGGACAGAGACCGGGCTTGAGTCGGAGGTTGTGATAACCGCTCATTTTTCTTCGTAGTCATATTTTATGAAGGGTGACTCAGTAATTTTGCATCGAAATCCTTTTACGAAAATGTAATTATCATGTCTTCTATTCGAGAAGATACTCCTATCCGTCGGGACGTGTCTCGTTTTGAATTTCAACGGTCAGGCCTCCGTGGTTGCCTAATGTATCAAGAAGGAAGGCGTGGGAGTGTTTATCCTTCGCTTCCTTATGCTTCATTCTTCGATCTCGCTTTGAATGCTCATATATTGTTCTTTCGGATCTGACTACTCCAGTCCTCTTTTGTATCAACTATGGGATTACCCGTGTGTTTATCTTTGGGCGCTTGGATTTTTAATGACTCCTTAGCTGAAAGAGTGCTTCAAAGTTCTATCCTAAGGAGTTGGAGTATGTCAGTGACGTAATTGGACGTGTTTAATTAAATCATGTAGTAAACAAACCTTACGAAGTTTCCGTGGCATAACAGACAATCTAACCGTTATTACTACGTAACCGTTATTGTTACTAACCGTTATTATTACGTAAATTATGGAAATGTATTCTCGTAGATTAAGACCTGGCATATAGTGAAGAATCGTGAAGAGACTTTTCCATTGTCTCCGAGATTTAATCATTTTAGAATGAGCTGCAGCTCGGAATTCGAAAAATATGCGTCTCGCAATTTAAAAACTTCATTGTGTGTTTATTGTCGAGTAGATTTACTTAATAATGAGTTTAGATATCTGCCATTTTAATTGTCCATTCTCGATAAAAGTGGCGTTTAACCGCTCTGAGTTACACTTGGGCATGGCAGTTTAACGCACGAGGATAATCTAATGTAAACTCTCGGCTTGAATCGCTTCGTCCTTATTTTCCAGAATGCTCTATTTTCTTTAGATTGCTTAACGCGCTAAAATTAGTTCTCGAGCACTCGAGCTTGCGATTGATTACTTGATTTAACCTCATTTAGGCAAGTGGCCCTATAATAGTTCCGAATGGACCTCTTTTTCCGTATGACCTCTATCATCGTTATATCATGTAAACAATTATTCAATGCCCTCAATTGAAGAAATAGTTCGTAGGGATAACATCTTCACAGCCGAAGGTTATCAAATGCTCGTATGATTTCATGCGGGGAAATGCTCCATTAGGAAGTGGGTTGAACTGCCGCGAAAACACAAATATGGAAATTCTTCGACACTGTTTATTTCTGGGTTTAATCGGTGAGTTGGCGCTTTTGTTCTATGAAAAATATTTTTATTTTCTCATGGTTTACGAATAATAATTAATCATTGTTTAACTATTTTTGAAATGTGTGAATTTTTCTCCATCAAGGAATAATCTTTTGTCTTCAAGGAATAATCCTTAGTCCTTATTTAAAACACACAGTTGGTGTATTAAAAGCAATTCGTGATATATTATTCATGGAACGAACAACTACTGGGAACCACTCTACGGGAGTTATCAACCCTTCTTCTGAAGTGAGGTTTTTACTTTAGCAGCTAAGGATAAGCTAAGCACGTCTATTTTTGGAGGACCCAGCTGCAGATTTTTTGCCGAAAGATGGTAAAGTTCTTTCGTTAATTATACATCCTACAATTTTATCGACTTCTAATGAGATTTTGATTGTAGTTGTTAGCCTCGAAGAAAGTGTAACTTTTTTTACTCTACCTCAGTCTCATTTATAGTGTAAGAAGTATTAAAAGAAACTCAATATTCCAAGAGCCTTTATTTTGGCGGGAAGATGATTATTCAGAATTCTCAAGTGTAGTGGAAAAGAGCCAAATTATTCGATCATAATCGAAATTTTTATTCTCGTGCGTTAACCCTTATAGTGCCAGGGGGCCGATCTATCGGCCCGGTGTTTTTACTCTTACGCCTTTTTGTCCAGTCAAATTAGACACAAAAAAGGGCTCGACCTTGCAAAAGGTCATGTAGTTTTGATTTTTTTATATGTTGTTCGGACCTATGTGGGTACTAACATACCAATTTTGCAAGATCGAAAGACTTGTGCAATTTGCGCTATTCCAAAAAAACAACTTTTTTTTGCACAATCACCAAGGATTTGACGGAATATCCCTAATGTCTCTTTATTTTGCTTTTTATTCAATCTTAATTTTCAGGTTGGTTGGGCAATATATGAAGTAACGGAAGAGAGACGATGCAGTTGAGAATAAGATAGAGAGAGAAATACCCTATCTGCTTTTGACTGCCTTTACGAAGCGTCGAGGAGTGTTCTGTAAACATTTTCGATGGTGATACTTTGTTTTGTGAAAAAATGAAGCAAAAGATGCCTTCGGTCCATCGAGCAGTCGGACCGCAGGCATAATTTCACTGGGTCAGCAGGATAAGACGAGGAACCACTTTAGCTTGAGCATGAGAATACGATGATAGTATGTGGTAAATGGACGCAATGAGGCATTATATGGTTGTATCGGCGTTAAAAATCGCAGCAAACATCGATGAAATGATCGAAGTTTACAATCATAAGGTTTTGCATTACAAATTACGCAATGTAGATGAACGAAANACCTTTCCGTTTACTCACATGATTTTTTATTTCAATGGAAATGAAATATCGTATATTTGCTGCGACATGGACTTTCAGGGGCGATGGCAGTTGCCCTTTTGGTGTTGCTTTGGAAAGACCGCAGTGAGTTCTCTTCTTCGATAAATGTTTTTAGGCTTTAGGTTTTTATAATTCTGCAAAAGATTGCCAGTAAATAAAAGGTAAGATATTTTCTTTAAAAAATATAACTTTTTTCATAACTCCACGATTTTTTTACGATCTTCACCCAATCCTTTACATATTAGAATACGTAAATTATGCAATTTGTAACTTTTATCTCTAGAATATTTTTAATCCTGCAAGCGATAATGGCGAAGCATTTAAAAAATGAGAATATTGAAAGTGTGCTATTTGAATCATCTGACAATGACAGCAAGTTTTCATTGGACATCGATGATGAAGATATTAGTTCATCGGAGAGTGATGACTCAATTGCCGTCCTGGATCACTTACTTCGGCAAATAAGCAAAGGATATCTTCCTCCCAGAGTTCCCTGTCTGAAAATTTGGATAGAGGAGGAGAAGTAGCTGATTCAAGAGAAGATAATTGGGAGGAAGTATTTGAGAACAATGATAACCCTCCCAAATCCCATTGCTAGTATCAAGAGCTACCAGGATCAAAGCGTGCACCACCTTCTACTGCTGCTCCGATTATTTAATTTTATTAATTTTTTACTGATGCTCTTTTGAAAACACTGGCGAAAGAAACAAATGCTTACGCAAATTATTTTCGAATGTCATGTCGAAGTCTATCTCCAGAATCTCGTTCACGTAAATGGACAAATATAACATTGTCAGAACTGAAAGAAGAAAAGGTTATCATATTTTCGTGGATAACTTTTTTATGTCTGTTCCACTGGCAAAGGACTTGTATGAGCTAGGTTGTTATGTTACTAGTAACATTCGTAGAAGTCGGAAATTCTTACCCAAACAACTGACACAACAATTTGCTGTAAGAGTGAAGAGGTATTTCCGCCAAGGCCCTATTATCGCTGCTGGCGTGCGGGAGAAGAAGTCACAAAGTTTTCCAGTATTATTATCCACCAAATCGAAAGCAGAAAATAGTAAACACTCGAGAGAACGTAGAGGTCAGAATAGAGAATTAGTGAAACCATCAATTATACAATCGAATAATGAATACATGGGTGGGATAGACACATCAAATATGATGATGTACACATATCTTGATAATTATATGTTAGTTTTATTCTTAGGAAAAATTGATTGCAGGTTCGCATTCTTAATATTATTAAAAAATTTTCTATGATCCGAAAATAAGTAACTTTTGTATGTTAATGAGCTTAATTGTATAATTACTATATCTTGTCCGAGGTATAAGAGACAGCGTTGCCACATTATCCGCTAGCTGCGCGCGAATTAAAGTCTATAGCTATTGGAGCGGAAAATATAAAGTGGTTTAATTAATCAAAGAAAGTAATTGAAGGAGCATTAGTGAAGTGATCATTCTGTGACATCAGTAATGACATAGTAACCGTTTACATGATGAATAATATCATACTAGGGCTTGTATTACCATAAGAAGGAAAAAGGGGCATGGTTGTGTATATAAGTCTCTCGTTGAAACGCTCCTAAATCTGTGCCACTGGCTACTGCAAGAGCATACCAAAGGGTAACGACTTCTAATTCCGCGAAATCAGTTGGACGCTAGCAATGGTACCTGAATATTTTGGTGTATGCGGGAGATCCTGGGTTTACCCGGAGCCCTACTGTTTTCGCAGAATTGGATACCCTTCGGTACACCTTTTCAGTGACAGCTATAGAAATAACTCAAAACTAAGTTGCCATCTGTAATATTCGAAGGAAAGTCTTCAGTTCTTTTTACTCTCTGAAATGCGAAATCTGCGTTTTTGGAGAAGTAAGTGTGTAGGAATTCATCTGTGTGAAGGGCGATAGAAAATATCCCCCAGTAAAAAGCAACGTTTTTTGGTGAAGTCGCTTCTCCATCGGCATCCGATGAAAACTCGGATGGTAGGAAAGGCGACGTGAAACTGCGTGATCTACGGAAGCGCGAGAAAGAAATTATTCTCAACGTTAGAAACTTCCTTCGAGCGATGAAGTCAGGAGAGGAAGATGTAGATTTAAATCAATTTAACAACCAACATCGGAGTGAGCGAAAGAGCATTGTTTAAGAGCACTGTATGAGCTAAGTATATATATTTTATTTCTTGCACAAAATTAGAAGAATTCTTGGTAAGGTCGCTTTATTTAATATATCTATTATTGATTTTTATACATCACGAAAAAGCCTAGATTCGCAAATAGTGCCGTTTTTTTGGGGCACCTTGGTTTAAATATTTCTTCGCGGTAAATTTAGTTCTTCGTTGCCATCAACAAAAATAATCTCAGGAAAAGTATACAGAATTACCTTTACTTTGGTGTAAATATTTTAATATGCGTTGAGCATTAAGCTCGCAATAAATTAACAAAATCCCGGGGCACATAATTAAAAATCCGATAGTAGTGCTTCCACCTTAGTCTTTCGGTTACAGAAATGGTCTCAGATGAAAGTTGGGAATCTTCGAAATAAAGAAAATTAGAAGCTAGGATGCGATTGTTTGATACACAATGACGTAAAATAAGAGACTTACCGTCGGACCCGTCGGATTATTTATTATGGATACTCGAGTTTGGACTGTAATAAAATCTAAACCAGGAATCCAACAGAAAAATTGGTTGCACCAAATTTTAGCTCGTTTTATTCTACGTTTAACAGTGTAATGCAAATATTTTTGTTTACATCCGGTTGGAATGTTATTACAGGTAGAACGTGTGTCCGTTTTTTCGCGCTGTTTACCAGAGCGGTCACTTCGAAATTTTATATCTTAGAAAGTATTAACGCAATCGATACGAAATTTTGACGTAATATGAGAAAACTTATGTTTTACTTTAAAAAGTTTCAAATTATTTCCGTCATACGATAACAAGTAGTTATAAATGATGTAAAACAACTTATCTCGGTAATGGATTGACATAAAAATCGTTATAAAGCTCTCGGTCGGAGTTTTCACAAACTATAACTTTAGCTAACTTCAACTTAGCGATTTCTTTTGTATTAATTGATATTTAACAGGGCGGTGACGTGCCCATGAACGCGCGAGAAGCTAGCACTGATTCCAGAACACAGTCGATCCTAATACACGTCGTAACCCCTTAAATGCGTGTTCCGTTCCGTTCCGGAAAGACGTCGTCGGTACCGCTTACCGACCACCCGCACTCAGTTAATTTTGTGCCCTTGTGCTCATTTGCAGGTTTTAATGTATAAATTTCGACTCTACGGTAAAAGGTTTGAGTTCTGATAATGCTACATTAAGTAGCATGAATTGGAAACATCATTTGGAACTTTCTTTTGGCATACAAATATTGGCATAAATCATAAATTAACCTTGAACCTTCTGAAATATTATTAATTATAATATCATGTATAATGCTTAGCCACCATTCGATTAATTTTATTCATAGATACTGTGGTACATCGACTTAATTCCTTCCAGTTCAAAGTTCATATAAGTGGTAACAAAACTTAATCTGTTATTCGACATATGGTTTCAGCTGTATCAGTCACACACACACATTTTGAAATGGTTAGAAGAAAGAGACTTATTTGGTTAATTCTGTGATTGATCTGCTTTTTGTGGGATCTGGTTTAGTTAATTTATTGTCTTAGTTAATGTATTTTTGAATTCCTGAATGAAATTTTTTGCATAGATTATTTGAAACCTAATGCTCTGTTTATAATCTATTGCAGTTTAAGTGGACGCATCCCTTTTCTGAGTATGTGTGAAAATGGTTCTAGTAGTGATGAAAGCATTATCCACAAGAAATGCTCTCTGCAGCTTGCCATTATTCGAGGACAGTACTCGTTTGCTGATGATTCATGGGAAGCAGTTTCAGAGGAAGCCAAGGATCTGATCACAAAGATGCTCACAGTGAATCCAGAGAAAAGGATCTCCATCAAGCAAATCTTAGAACACCCATGGCTTCAGGTATTTTGCAATTTATGAAGGTCTCTTGTCTCCTCTAGGTTTATTTTTATATTGTGAAGAGAAATGATTTCTAAACTACTTAGGATGACTGTAGGATTTCCAGACCTTTTCCATTAAGTAACATTTCAGCAAAATTACAATATTAATATGGAAGTATATTTTGCCTATCTTTTGTTCTTCCCTTCCTAAAGGACAGAGATAGTACTGTTATCTACACATATAATACCACTTGTATTTATGTATACATTTAAATTATTTACATTTATACTTGTTTGGAATAGAAAAAGAGATTATGCTGAAAATTAAAAAGAAGGAAAGTTTCATTTTATTTCCTGGCAAATTTTGGGCTCATACTCTTGTAAGTAAGTCTTGTAGAATATTTATGCAGGTAGTATGTAATAGGTGACATGGCTTTGCCTGTTTAACTGCAACTGAATAACCATTTGAAGAAATTATTAGCTGTTTGTGCAGTTGTTTAAAGCATCTACAAAGTGATCGATGTTACTTTGTAAATTAGAAAATATATGGAAAAAACAATAAGTAGGAAATTTCATGAAGTGTTTGCAATTTTAAGAGAGGTGGTGTTTGGATTTGAGAAAGATGTAGACAAGTGTTAGCAGTAGTGGTCACAGATGGTTCAAAGTTTTGCACATTTAAATTAAATGGAAATATAAAGTAACATCTTAAATGGAAATGTAAATGTTTAATTAAATATAGGAGGTACATCACATAGTAGTATTTTAAAAGTTTTATTGGATAGCTTCTCTTGGGAAAAGGACTATAAGCCTATGCAAGGTTAGAATGACAATTTTCATACAAAAATCAAGTCTTTTTATTTGATGCTTGTGGGAATTACTCTGTAAGAAAAATGAATGAGGTAATTTTCAACTTCTCTTTCATTACTCATTGATAGAATTATACTTAGCTGCAGAGTTGTGATCTGTGTTCTGCCAATGAGGTGTTTAATGTGTGCAGTGTGTCTTGCTGTTAAGGTGATGGATTCACCAATAAAACTATTTTTAAGCAATAATGTAATGCCAACTCATGCATATTAGTTTAATTTAAAGTATGTGTATTCAATGCACAAAAATACTATAGCAAAATAAAGAATTTAACGCATAGTGCCAGAGGATAGGGCATTTGATGTTTTCATAAACAGCCATAACTCGCATCTTGCATAAGATATCAGGAAAACATGCATAAAAAACTATTCTGGGATTTATTCTACTTTGCATTTACACATTTTTATTTTACTTAATGTCCATTTATCTCAAAAAGGTGAAATTTGGCAACCACACTTCTAGCAACATATAGTGGGTGGAGCATAACTCCATGGCTCAAATATAAGAACATTTCTGGTTTGTGAAACTTCCTTTCCTTGCTCAGAACATACTGGTATTGAATGTTTTTTTTCCTTTTTGATTTCAGGACATCAACATGATGGAGAAAGTCCATAGGTTAATAGGATCACAGTCTTCTAATAACTCAGAAGTGTTGAGTGATGACAGTGATGGAGAAGTGTCCGGTTATATTCCTGCTTTGAAAAGGCAAAAATTAAATGAAGATGAGACCTGAGTCAAGCCATTTTTTTCCTATATAGTATTATGATCTCAGAATCTGAGCTTCCTTGTTGCCTTTTACATAGGGGCATTTACAAAAGTTATGAGTATTTATTTTTATATTTTTCTTTTTGTTAAACAAAGTTTAACAGTCTTTTCATATTATTTGGAAAGTATCTTGCAAGTTCTTGACATTTTGTTTCTTAAATTGTATCTCCAATTTATACAGATATTGTTTATTTGACTTGTTTTTACTATTGTGTAAGATCTGAATTTTGTAAATTTCTATTTTGATATAATAAATCTATTATCAATGAAATTTCCTTGCTTCTCTCAGATTGTGATACCAGTAAGTGTGATCGAATCTAAGTTTTCGTTGATTTGCTTCTTTTTTTACTTTGTTTACATTCAGAGCTAATTGATTTTTTTTAGAGAGGTAGAATAATGTCTACTACTCAGTGATGGTAACTGATTATTCTTTCAAACTGCATTATATTAATTGCATGTGAACCTTGTTGATGATTTTGTATTTCAAATAATTCAAAACCCCTTTTAAGTATGCCTATTATTTGCTCTGAAATCAAGAATTTTAAATTAATTTCAGAATACTCTGAATCATAGTTTTCCTATGACATCAATAATTTACTATGTTTGTGTTAAAAGGTAACAATGTTTTTCCTGAGTGATGCCTGAATTGGTCAGTAAAAATATTGTTGGGTGCCGTTACCTACTCACTCTCTATTAGGGCTATTAAACAAGAAATTACTCCTAATTTAAAATTACTGAACTTTGGTTCATAACTTAAGTCTTTTAAAACAATTTTACTTCCACATATAACTTGGGCATAATTTGATGGTCTTGCTTAGTCATGGTGAGCAACCTAATGGCCTCTTAATTATTAGAATATCTAAAATTCTTTGAATTTAGTGATCTCTTTGACTTCATCCCAAAATGCAGTCTGAAAGAAACTCTGTTGACTTAATATTACCTAGGACTTACTTAGACATTATAATTCCCTTGTTGGACTGGGAGACATCCTGTTTCCAAAATTTGGATGAAAAGTTTCAAGATTTCCTTGTGGACGACACAGAATCAGGAGTGACTTTGTGGTAATGATTAACGTTAAAAAACTCCCATTTTAACAAAACTTTTACTTAACCACAAGATTATTGTGGTCTTCTTGTGGTTTAGTAAAAGTTTTGTTAAAATGGAGTTATTTCCTTGTGGTTTTAGTTGTATTAGGTTTGTCATATGATATTAGGGTATGTCATAGGGTATTTAGGCTGATAGACATTAAAAATTTTCAATTATCAGAACTGCTCATGCTCAAGTAGGAATCATAAATTTGTTGACCAAATAGAGAAAAAATTGATTTCAAGGAGTTGACTTTGTGATGCTAACAAAATTCTTGATGCAAAATTTATCATGGAAGTTTCTTAGTGTTAGTTTAACCAAATTTAGTCTAATTGATACCTTCAGCAATTTAATAGTTAAATTTTGGGTTGACACTGCTTTAATAATTATTCCATAGTTAATATCACTCTTTAGGGGTCTACATTTCTCAAGGATTCATTGTTAGGTGATTAAGGGTTTCCACATAATACATGGTCTATTCCTGAAGATTGATGTTTTGTGTAAATAAATTACAGAGGCCTTTTTCCTGGTTACATCATCCACTTGAAAAATTTAATATGACATCATTTGATTTTTATTCAGCAAAACAACAGTTTATGGTCAACAACATCTTGTATGACTGTCCTTCACACTTACAGACACTATCATCCTCCTCGTGGTGTGCTGAGTGAATGAAGAGACTGGCCTCTGATCTGATTGTCTGGTTGGTAATTGGCCCCTATCTTATATCATTCACTGACCCCAATTACAAGTAATTATAGGCTGTGGTTTGGTTGTTATTATACTATATTTATGTATTTCTGAGACTTTTTTTTGTTTTATTGTATCTTCAAGTTAAAACTTTTTCTTGTTGGCCTTTCCCTCCCAATGAATTATAAGCATTTATGTTTATAATGTAAAAATATTTAGAAGATAATTGGAAGATTTAATCATGTACCCAATGTTTTGGGTTGATGTGAGCTATATTTTTGCTATGAATTAACACTTTCTCCTTGGAAATAGCTGAAAAATTCTAAATAACACTAACATAGCTTGTATTTACAAATTCTATTTATATTATTTGGCATTTCATTCAATATGTAATGTATGTACAATTAGGCATTCTCAAGTTGTTTATTACTATAAAATTGAATTTTCAATGCAGTTATTTGCAATGCCTATGAATGTAATGGTTTTGCCATTAACAATTGACATAAAATGCAAATTTATATATAAATAGATATATTAACAGATTAAGTTCTAAGTTATGCTACAAAATATGTGTACTTAAGGTAAATGAATTAGAAGCAGTAGATAATCTTGGAAATCTAAGGATAGAAATAGTTAGTTACATAAAATATTTAGGGTTAATAATTGACAGTAATTACAGTTGGAAATTGCATATAAGTTGAGATCTGATTTACTGTATGTCTTAAGGCAATTTCACTTAAAATGCTTTCATTCATTCTAGATTATAGTATAGTGTGTTGGGGTGTTGCTTAACATTCTAATATTCAGTGTATTAAAGTTCTTCAAAATAAAGCAGTTAGAGTAATGATGCATCCTTCAATATTGGAGTCTTCCTTTCCATTATACAATGGCTTACAAATTCTACCTCTTACCTAAATAGCACCTAAGTTGTTTTCTGTGATCCCTAAAAATATCTCTTCTTTACTTAATGAAAGGATTTTTACTTGTAAATTGAAAGAATGGTTATTTCTGAAAAAGGATATAAAAGTTTATTTAAAGAAATTGTATTCTTTTTTCTTTTTCCATTATTTGCTTAATTTCTATTGTATTCCTCACTGTATTTTGTTAGATTATCTTCAGTTCCTATAAGCATTTTTTATGAGAATCTTTTTTGATGTGTGCCTAAAACAAGGCCCTTTTTATCCAAATCGATGGCAAAAGACGTTCTTCAGGGTGCCTAATTTCTCGTGCTACTTTGCTTTCCTTATTTGTATGTACTTTTGTGACAAGTGAAATAAATATGTTGATTAGTTAATTAATACGTATATTAATTCCATTTCAAAATATAGAGGATGTAAATTCATATGTAGTCAGCATTGTTTCATTAGTTAATTCGTATTAAGACTGTTGTAGCAACACCCATGGAACCTCAGTGGTTGCTATGCTTTCATTTATAACTGAAACGTATTAATTACGTCTTTGACCACTTGAGAGTGAAATAATGACCGCGATACCGCTGACAATTTTTTTTTTGAGGAGTTAATCGAAACGTGGGAATCGAAGAAATTTTTGCGCAATCGCTTAGTTTTTAAATTTGTAAGTTTCTGTTTGAAAATTCATTTAACGCCTTCCAGTTTCGTAAATTAATTCAAATGAACTTACGCACATTTACGTATACGTAATGCTACTTCATTATAAGAATTACCAGATCACTATACAACTTTTCACCCCCTGTCCTCATTCTAGAATAACCAAATACAAAACGAAACATTTGACTGACGGAGGTGCGAAACACAACACACTCCCTGCAACCCCCGACAAACTGAGAATGAAGTGAATCATTGAAGCGAATTGAGAAACTATTTTTTTAACTTCATTCCTCTTTTTACGACTGACAACCTCCATAAATGGCGTCGACGTTATTCGTGATTAACGATCGATATTCCATCTCTAATTGCGATGCTTTCAAAATTCATTTTATTCGCATATTATGTCTCCGATGAACATATTTTTTTTTCGGGTATTTTGTCGTTATTTGATTCTAATTCTTTACGAAGGAATACCCGCCAAAATCGTATTATTGCTGCTATTGTTGAAACAATACATTATTCGATCAAAATTCTGGACGCGCCGTTGCTCTTTTGTTTATCATAAAAGACGATCACAATAAAAATAGATCATTTTTAACTCGGATATTTCTCACTAATGATCGCAATAACTGTGATAATTCCATTTAATCGTTCTAATAGTTTATCACAGGCGAAGAAAGCATTTAGATTAGATTAGAAGCAAGAAAAAAGAGTTTCTATTTTTATATTTTTCCACATAAAAGAAACAGGAGTTTCTATCATTTAGAAGAAACAATTGCTTAAGAACGGGAGGCTGTTGCACATACCGTTTCCATGACAACGGAGGAAAATCTGCCGTAAAGCACTTCGATTTACAATAGCCATTTCAATTGAAGACCAAAAAAACCCTTAAAGAAGTGAAGGATTTACGATTCCCCTCGAATTGGCTTCATTACGGAGTTTTGTAAGTGAAGAANTTAAACAAAATAAATCCAGATAATAATATCAAAATATATTTTATTTGGGAATTTACCTAGAAATATATAAGTATAATCCGTATAATGATAAAATAATTCCATATATCATGGAATATTATCGAAATCTTAACAAAAAATTAAGTTAATAACGTTCCCAAGCCTCTGTTTCGCACGAGTCCAAATTTGAATTACGCGCCTACCCATAATGCACCGTGGGAAAAAAAAAGTTGGGAACTCGCCTCGATGACAAAGTTTTTGGAGGCCTATTACGACGAAACGGTTGCAGATTTTTCTGCGAAATTTCGTATTTTGTTTTTACTTGCTGTCAACTAACTTGTGGCTCTTCGGCGAACACCTGGCATATTATTTTGGGACCTTTTGTTCTTGGGTCCAGAGGGGAAAATACCATTATTGGGGCCTTTGGAAGGAAAGCTTCCGGTTTAGAGAGTGGTAAGGGATTGGGCAATTTTTTTATTGTGGTAGGGGCCCAAAATTCTATTAATCTCTCAAAAAGAAGCCCTTTTATAGGCATTTATTACTCAATCACATTTGCCCGATCTCGGCGAATAATCTATACCATATTTTCACGGTTTTCCAACTGGGTAAGTTTACGGGAAATTTTTATTAATATTGTATTTATCAAGTTTTATTTCTCACTATAGTGTCGACGATAAGAAATTACTATCATAGAGTAATCTTAAGATTACTCTACGTTGCTACTTTATGGAGTATCCATAAAACATTAAGATTAGAAATTACTATCATAGGGTAATCTGAAGATTACTCCTTATTGTTACTTTATGGAGTATCCATAAAATTATTTTAATAATAATTTACGCAGCAAAATGCAGAATGCATTTGCGAGACCCTTTGAGTGCGGATTTGGTCAACAGATGGTGAGAATGTAGCTATTGTTTGGATAGTATTTCTTTGTTTACTTTAAGTGAAATGCAAACCCTACCTAATTTTTTTACTTTCTCGTGCCTTGCATGACATTTGGAATTGCCAAATATCCTAGAAAACCAGAATACTCAGCCGGGTGAAAAGGACCAGCACTCGCAGCTGTTCATTTCCATGCTGCAGGTCACATGCAAAGAATTACACCAATACCTACTCTACTGAAACCTGGGGTGCTATGCCCTATCTTTTCGTAACGAACGGAATGAGTAATCCCAGAATTCCGAAGAAGCCTCTCCGTAACGACCGGAATTAGAATTCCGTGACAATGGGTATGCCCGATCTCCTTTCGCTTACGATCGTTGCGAATAACCTTCTTCGTAACGGTGTTGCAAGGTTTACCTATTCTACTGACTTGCTTTACTACATTCTCATTAAAGCGCATGCGCATTGGCGAGTAATTGCAGTCTGCTAGGTGGATGTTTACATCTATTATGAATTTTGATGAGTGAGTTCAGTGGAAAATAATGTCATGTCATGGAAAAAGTATTTAAATAAATTTCTATTTAGTGCATGGGTCACCTCTCCGTAAACTAATGAAATCGTTGAGTCCTTCTATAGAAATTGTATACGTTGATTTGTCATTTTTTACGTGATTAAGAATTAGGCCATCGTTTACGGAATATAATGTATTCGTTTTACGCTTATCGTTGACTACTGATTAAATATAGTAATGACTGAAAGCCTCCGAAGATGATGAATGTGTATTGTAGATATGCGAAGCATATGGCATAGTGTGAATTACAAATCCTCTTTTTGGTTTCCTTACTTTGCTTTTTGATCATGATGTTGTAAGGAACTATTAGAAAGTATTTAAGATATAATTTTTTGTGAACAGAACGTAATTAGTTGTGTTTACCTTAGAGCTATACTTTATAAACTTATACAAAATGTCGCGTATGGTAGGGGGAAATGAGACTTTTATAACTTTTATTTAAATGTCATTTAGATATTAATATTGTTGTAATTACAAATATAAAATTGTATAAAATTCTGTGTCCTCTTCTATAATCCACTACCTCAGCCTTGACTCCGCTGAGCAATGCTATGCTATTATTTGTAAAGGAAAATGCACTTATTACGACTTCGAAACGAATTGGTAGATCATAGTAACACTAATTGCGTTTTTCTTCATGATGAAAATGCTACCTTAGTTTGATTAGTCATAGAGTTCGTTCCGCCTCCTTACTTATAAATCATAGAAGAATATAGTTACCTATTTCTAAATGCTTAGGTAGACCTTCAAAAAAAAACAAACAATCCAATCCCAGCATTTCACGATAAAAGTTGAGTTCCAAATACGACTCATAGAACATAGAGTATTTCACTTTTACTTAAGGAACCGATGACACTAACGATTAGGACATTCTAGCATTAGTAATATAAATAATCTTGCCCAACTTTAGCCTCGTAGCTTCCACTTGCAAAGATTTTAAGGGCACAGAGAATCTGCAGGATTAGGAATCATACGTAAATTACATAAATATATTATTGTCTACATGCATTGCATATCCCGTTTGCTTACGTCCCAATAAAATCAATATTTAATGTATAATACCAGTAAATGAACTGGAATTCCAGTTCTTCTTGCCAGCTGCCCCAGCTGGGGTGTTAAGGCTTACGTTAAATACGCTACTCTTTCCTGGGGTAACCTAAATTACTCGCGAATGTACTCTGCTGTCTTAGCAAATGGATTTGTAGAATCCCTAAGGGTGCTACGGCTCATCATTTCGTTCTCCTCTTCCAAATCTTTATCGTAGCAGACAGTCGGTCCGCCATGTTTGTTGTTTACATGCTAGATTCCACCTACTTTTTGTAGGTGAGAACAATTCCGGTACAAACGGAATTCAATTCCGTTCCATAATCGGAATTCTGAGTTAGAGCATACCAAATGAGATTCCAGTCGGAATAACTGCCAGGATGGCCGAAAATTCCGATCAAAACCCAATTCCATGCGTATCGGAAAGATAGGGCATAGCACCCCTGGATATGCTCCTTCTGCAACTGAAACGTAAGTAGATACACAACTTATATTTTTAAATTGTTTAGCTTTATTTTGAAAGAGCGGTAAACATTTACGGCAGTAAATGTGTTTAATCATTTGAGGTAAATTCATTTTCGCGGGAAATAAGTGCGTCTTATGGGACGTGAAATACGGTACCTCTAATCAAGATATTTTGCTTGACCTTCCCTATCCTAAATTTATTAATGCGCAAATGATTACTACATTGTTTTAGATCTATGGATTACGTTATCAAAACTTCCATAGCACAAATCAGAATACTGGAACAAATTAGTATTTTTTCCTAATCCTTTCTGGACAAAGACTCCAAAGCCAGTACTGTTCCAGTCACAGCGTTACATATCTCCTTATTTACCTCATCTCACTCTCTTCTCATTAGTCATGGAGAATGTGTCATTTTTCAAACACTAAATTTTAAACAACCCACTCTGCTTGTTATTGCAATAAACTAATTCCATACTAATTGTCATCATCAGCCTACCTCAGAGACCTGTGTTAAATTTCATCAGGCGCTCTGAAATAATATGAAAGGAAATTCATCTTAATTTTTAACCATTCAAACATTAATATTATAGTATGTAAAAGTATGTCCTATGCTGTTTCATTGTATCCAATATCCTGGATGTAATGTCTTGGGTCTAAACTCTTGTTATTCCTGGAAAACACTGAACCTAAGATGCAATACACACTACCATATTTTGTTCTATGTCAAAAAGTTTCAGACCTCCCTCCTTTTCAATAGGTTGTCAGATATCTAGCATTCTGGCTCAGCAAGGAAAGCAAAACTACCTCACTCTTCATCTTGCCTAGTAAGCCTCGTTTCCCTCTCTTAGCTCTTTGTAGCTGATGGTAGAGGGGATGAAGTCCCAACCAACTTTCGGGCTGAATACATTACAGACAAATATCTCTTTTTCCCCTTGAGTTTATATTAAGACTATCTATATAATAATTTATTAAGTGTGGTGAAAGAGAAGGTGTGAAAACAGAAACTAAAACTGTTTCTGTGATGCTTTAAAGCCAAGTTGATTGCCATAAGAGTATGATAACTCTAATTAATGGTCTAACCCAAGTCAAAATCGTATTTATTATTTTTAATAATTGTGATGTTAATTATTATAAAAATACCTCTTTACTTTTTAAAAGTGATATTACCACTAAAATTGAGTTGGAAGAGCACCAGTTTAAATTGTAAATAAAGTACAAATA
>KZ309172.1:273856-301483 GCA_000376725.2 Ladona fulva | reverse complement strand
TTCATCGATACAAAATTTGAAAGTAATTAATTAGTAAATTAATCGAAAGCGAACACCGAAGGGATCTGCGATCAATATTAAAAGGTAATACATTCATTCTTTCAGAAATGAGTTCGGATGCAGGTGATCCAAATTCCTCCTGATGCACCGCTTATTACTTCTTAGCAATTTCTCTCAAAGAAAAAGCAACCAAGTTTGAGACTGTTGTAAGATTGTAGAATTTCTTGATTTCCTTAAGTGGGATTGTGGCTGTAACTGATCTTATTGCCCTGTTATAAAAATTTTCTATTAAATTTATGTTTGTCGTTGTTTTGAAGGAGATTATGGATGCGTAGGTCGGGAGGGGGAGAATAAAATAGTTTATGAGTTTTTCAATGAGTATTTTATGTGGTAACTTGTCGTTGATTATTACGCCCAGAAATTTGGTTTCTTTGGCCTTTGGGATGATCTGATTATTGAGTTGGACATGAGGGTTGGCTTGGAATTTTTTCTTAAAGGTGAAAGTTAGGTTGAAGCTTTTTGATGGGTTTGTTTAGATGCCATTTTTTTAACAATTCCTTCAGTTGGAGGTTAAAGTTTTTTATTCTGGTGGTTGCTAGGTTGAGTGATCTTGATTTTGAGGCAATTGTGAGATCATCGGCATACAGGAATCAGTGGATATTTGGGGTGCATGGTAGCTCATTGATGTAGAGGTTGAAAAGGATAGGGCTGAGAGTGCTACCCTGTGGAACTCCTGCTGTAATATTTTTGGCTGTAGAAATATGATTGAAGGTTTTGATTTGGATTTTCTGGTCTTGCAAGAAGCTTTGCAGTATTTTGATAATTTCTGGCAGGAATTCAAGTTGCGATAATTTCAGAATCAATCCTATGTGCCATACACGGTCGAAAGCTTTTTCAATGTCATAGAATATAACTTGTGAGAATAAGTCTTTTTTGAGGTAGCCTTGAGTAATGGTTTCAACTAGGCATAAAATTTGGTGACTGGTGGATACATTGAGACAAAATCCAAGCTAATCAGGAATTAAGATGATGCAGTAATGACATGAGATTGTATGCGAGATAAAATGATTTTTTCCAAGACCTTTGATGTGGATGAAAGTAAAGTTATGGGGTGGTAATTTCCAATGGTAGTAGGGTCTTTGGAGGGCTTTGGGATGATAACAACGTGCACGGTTTTCCATGTTGAGGGGAAGTAACAGTTTTGAAGACAAGAGTTGAAGAGATTAACTAGGAATTTAGTAAAGGGTTTGGATTTGGAGAATTGTTTTAACATTTTATTAGTGATGAGGTCTGGTCCAGGGGCTTTGTGGATGTTTAGAGATTGGAGAATTTCTAGAACTTTTGCATCTGTAGTTGTAGGTAGGTTTTCAGTGATTGAAGTTTGGGATATAGTATTATACATGTACTCAGCGGTACTGTCTTTTGAAGGATTGGTAATGAGATTATTCATAGAAGAAGACAAGAAATTGGCTGCAAATTCTGCTTTCATAGCTGAGTCAAAGTTTAGTTGGTTTTCAATCAGGAGTGGATGGTTGAATTGTGGCTGTTTTGTGATGCTCTTGGCAATTTTCCAAAGACAGTTATCCTAGAAGGAGAGGGATTTAAGGAGATGATTCCAATGTGCATTGCAGGTTTTTTGAATTTTCCTTTTGATGATTATGTCCAAGCGTTTGTAGCAAGCTTTGTCTATCGGGTTGCGAAAAGCCACCAGGCGACGACGTAGACGATTACGAGAGGTGATAAGCTGTTGGAGAAAGGGGGGTAGTTGAATGTGGAAAGGGGGGGAAATTGGTGATTCGAAAGAGGCCTTTTGTATTGCAACTTGAAAGAGGTCATTGAAGAGGTGGATTTGTGTGTCAATATCAGAATTAGTAGCTGTTGTGTCTAGAAGAGGATAAAAGTGGATTTTGTTAATGATGTAGTTTGAAAGTACTTTCCAGTTGAGACCTTTTTTAGTTTTAGCTTCAGGGGAGGAATTGATGGTACCAACAATGGAGCAGAGTATTAAAAGATTGGATGAAGTTGTTGAGAATTTTGCCATTCCTGTTATTGGTATAGGAGCCCCACAGCTATATGTTAATATTCTATTAACTCTATACCACTTCATATAAAATATGAAGTGGTTTAGTGTTAATAGAAATCTCTATGTCCATGATGTCGATACTGGAGAGTTTTGGAATTGGTAGAGGAAGAAATGGAATAGATTTGTGAACCAGGATTGCGAGACCATTAGAGGAGAAGCCTTTGTCCAATCTTAGAATCTTGTAGGAAGGGGTAAAAATGTTGTGGATAGGAGTAAGTTTTGTCTCTTGAAGGCAGGCAATATGGATATCTGAGTCAGTGCAGAAGCTGAGGAATTCGATCAGTTTAGGTTTAACACTGTTACAATTCCAAGAACAAAGATTAATTAAATAGTCCATAAATGAAGTTGATAGCTTCTGTGAGAAAGGTTATAATTTTTTTCGTGCAGAGTAGGAGCTGCCATCACCTTGTTGAAGGCAACTAAAATCTTTTGGAGGAACTTACCATCAGGGGGGAGGGGGGTAAGTGGTTGGGGGATGGTGGGGAGTTTTGGTTAGAAGTGGTGTTAGAGTGTCCTGGATTGGAAGAGGTTCTGAGGGTGGATGCGAAGGGGGTTGGAGGAGTGGGGAGGTTAGGAAATTGTTCAGGACAGGAGGTGTTGGGTTGGGAGGTAGGAGGATCATAAAGCCTTTTGGATCTGACTTCTATTTTTTGCCTCAGTTCTTTAAATTTAGGGCACCCTTTGTAGGTTGCAGCATGCGGGCCATTGCAATTGACACATTTTGCTGTTACAAGGGGAGGGTTAGAGCACATTTTCAGCATGTGATTACCAACACATCTAGAGCAGTTGGGGATGAGATTACAGAAATTCTTAGTATGACCAAAGGCTAGGCAATTAAAAAATTAAAGGGGTTCCATAGGGCGAACATAATTTTTGATCTCTATTGATAGTCCGACAAGTTCCTGAATACTTAACAATTTCTCAGTATCAGTGTTAGCAGGGACAGTAAGTTTATAAACAGGCACAGTCCTCTGCTCTCCATAATTCTTTCCAGCTGTGAGATCCTCTTTTGTTGGTTTTTTGGTGAAAAGAGGTATGATACTTACTACTTCGAAACCAAGACAAGTGAGCTTTGAAAGAATACCTTCCAGATCAGTTTCAATAGGGAGATGCCTAATTACGAAGTCCAGATTTTTATCTTAGGGGACCTGATAAGTGAAAAATTCAATATTCTTTTTCTTAAGGAAGTCCACAGTTAGGCAGTAGTCAGAAATTGAGGTAAATTTTATGAGAATTAGATCTTGGTTAACAAGGTTGCACACTGGAGGATACACTGTCAATTTCTTGATTTCACTAACACACTTTTGCCAATCAGAAAACATCTTAACTTTTATCGAGGGAATTTTAGGTGTAGAGGATTGTTGGGTAGGTTTGGTTGTGGAAGATTGGTGTTCAGCAGAGGGGGTGGAGGAAGGATTGACTGGTGCAAGGGGGTAGAAGGAATTTGAGGTAGGGATAAGGTTGGAAGGTACAGCAGGGACACAAGAAAAACGTTGCTTAGAATGCACTGTTACAAATTCTGGTTCAGTGTTGGGTATTTTGGCAGGAAGAGAGGAGGAAGGGTTGCCACCCGCATCACTCACCATTTTAGTTGGTGCCAGGTCCACTGTGGAGACGTAGTCCTGGTGGACGATTGCCCAGGCTTCGTCTCCGATTTTCTTCTTGATGGTGTGGAGAGTGGTGAGGGAGTTGATGACGGCGTCCAGCATCCTGGACATCTCTGCATTTCATGTTCGACAGGTCTGGAGGCTGTTTCCATTTCGCTCTGGTCCGTTTCCATGGTGCAGCGTGATGAGGGGGGGTTATTCTGTATTTTGTAGATTCCAAATCGATCGGTTTTACATCTCACCTCATCGATTGGGAAAAATTCCGTAAATGTTTTCGACAGAGACGGTTTAAGCGATTCTGTACGCTAATCGGGCTCGAAACCCTTCGGTTTCCAACCCATGTGCGGAGAAAATTCCCGAGTATTTCCGAATGTAGGAGGTCACGTGCTATACCTCCACCAACAGAAAGCGAAGAAACACTCGAAGAACAAAACACGACGTATTACCTCTGCTTCTGCTACACCTGACACTGTAATGTGTCATTATCAAGTATAGAGTAAAAAGGATGAATTAAACATTAAAATATCAAGAACATCATCTGCGATAGGTGTACGCGCACGCAGAGTTTATTATCACCATCTCTAAATAATTTAGTGCTACTGTCACCAAATCAGTGAAGTGTATGTCAGCTAGTAAGGGCATCATTTGTACCTAATATTGGCAAATGTATTTGTGCACATTTGCATCAGGTGCGGAAACAAAATCCCCTTATATCTGTATTTGAAACAGAGTAAATTAACTGTCATTAGCAGCACCGAATCATTCCTAATTAATTCATGCACGAAGTTTCGTCTGGATAAATGGCACACTTCAAATATATATTGGTACCATGGTATTATTTATTAATGAAGGTTATTTACCTAAACTGGCAATAGTATTAGACTTCTAATGTTAATGGTGATGAATCACCTAAAGTACTTGAAATTACGCGTAAAAGTGTAATTACCAAGAATGAATGAATGAATTACTCGAAAGAATTGCAGAACAAAATAGAATTTTATGGCTTCATAGTTTCTAATTTTCGCAATCAAGTTAGTAACCTTCGTAACGCTTCTTATTGTTACTTTTACTGCATTCCCTTAATTACAGATAGGATATTTTGTAATGAAAAGCATTATATCGGGACATATCCAACAATAATTCGAAATAAGCATACAATTGCCACAGTTTCTCGAGCGCTAGCAGACTAAGGCGCTGGATCCCCGACAGCTTCCACCTGTCGATGGAATTAGTCGATTGGAAACGGCCACGGCGCCGATCGGAAATATACAGAATCACAGGGTGGCTCTCGGCGAGTCGTAGTGACGTCACACCGGTTGAAAAGCCTCCCGTGTCGATCGGTTTGCAGTTACTCCCCAGGTTGAAGTTGAAGAATTTTGTGAAAAACCAAAGACTGGCATTTTTTGCAAAACTTTGTCAAACTTGACCCCCTGTATTATTTTGATACGTTGGAGTTAACGTAAATGACTTGCATATTTGTGTGCAGAATTTATTCAAGAGTAGCCATGTGAATTTTCAAAATCCTCACTCAAGAAAACCATTTTTGTTTTTTTTGCCAGCTTTTTTCGATTCTAGAGATTCTAGACCACTGTGCGTCACAGCACTCGCAGGGTGCATTAAGGATTAGTACCAATTTTGATGGCTGGAATGTGTTACCAACTGACTAGCATTTATTGACTAAATATGTTATATGAAATTTTAATTGTCAAAACTAAACGAAAATCAGACATTTTATTCATGTAATTGCTTCGATTCCCATGCCTAGATTAATTTTGTCATTTTATAATCATCAACAATCAAGTTCGGTAACTTTTTATCCCGCTCGCTGACAGCCGAGTACGACTAGAGATCGTCCGATTAAAGTGAAATACTTTTTATTGTCATTTTACAGTCGCTAATCATCCTTTAACTCAGCCTTATTTATATTTGAAGTAGCGCCGCCGCTGTGGAATGACTAGAAAATCTCTAACTTTTACGTAGCGGAATGGGCTCATGCGGCTTTTTGGGCTTCTTGCAGTCTTATCTAGATATATTCGGAAATATGGCGTTATGAAATGGTTAGGCTTGTGACAGATTTTGTACTCTTATTTTCATCCTCTAGTTAAGTCTTTGCAGTGCGCAATTTTAACTCAATATTTCATTTTTTACAGTGCGTGAAATCAGCTGATCCTGCAAATCCGAGAGACTTCTCGGCGTATGTGCCAATTTAAATTGAAGCATCTCGCAACCTTGAGTCTATTCCGCCCGTGTTTTTGTACATTTAAATTGGCCTTGATTTATGTTTATAATGATTGGTGTAAAAATCCGAAGGAAATCCTTCATTAGGATTTTCGTTCAGTGTACAAGGATGTTTTCTTTAATTTAATGATGTATGTTTGAAGGCAATATGGAAACGAAAACTACATACAATCCGAGAAGTCCAGGTATTTTTTATGACTCAAATGTCATTAGTTATATTCAGAGACATTTAATTAATTGTTTATGTTGCAGCCGTAAAGAGACTGATGAGAGAGGCTGTTGAATTGAGGGAGCCAGCAGAGGAGTACTATGTGCAACCCTTAGAGGATAATCTTTTCGAATGGCACTTCACCATTCATGGCCCACCCTCAACAGAATTTGAAGGAGGAATTTACCATGGACGTATCGTTCTACCCTCCGAGTATCCAATGAAACCGCCAAACATCATTATACTTACAGTACGTGATGTATTTTCGTAAATTTCCATATATTTTAAGGGAAAATTTTACCTAAATTTGTTATATACTTGATCGCTTGTTATGTCTTCTGAATATCATTATTTTTTATAAGCCTATTCGAATTTATACTTTTTAAATGTTGATGTTAATATTACCTTCTAATTTTCGAAGTTAGTTTTACATCTGTAGAAATTTTCATAATGTATTTTAACCTCATTTGCTCACAGCCAAATGGAAGGTTTGAAACAAACAAAAATATTTGTTTGAGTATATCTGGTCATCATCCTGAAACTTGGCAGCCGTCTTGGTCTATACGTACCGCCCTTCTTGCACTAATTGCTTTCATGCCTACCCCAGGAAATGGAATGATTGGAGCCCTTGATTATACTGTTGAGGAACGTAAAGCATTAGCAAGAAGGTTAGTTTATTATAAGACAGTTAAAAATTTTGAATGTGATGAAGTTCATGTAGTTGCGTATCAAAATGACAAACCTTTTTTTGATTGTACAACGTAGGATTATATACTTTTTTGAAGGATGAATCATTTTTGATCTGTTTAGGGAGACAAATGTTGCTGAAGATGCGATTCAAATTGAAGGGACTTAAGTCTTAACGATTAGGTTCACAATCAGAACCAAAATTGTGATTTTATCTTTGCCCTTTTCTTGTGTTACTTAATAGTAACTGTTATTCCTATTTTCTTTGTGGATGGAAAAATATTAAGTGGATGTGATCTCATAATCTGTAATTCCTAATGTGAAAGGGATGATTTGTTTGTATAGTAGTGAGGTTATCCGGTGTAGTAACAGTTTATTTCCTTCCAGGTCTCATTCATGGCAATGCCCAGTGTGTGGTAATATCTCAAACCTGTTTAGAAAAAGGAGCAAATCCTCTCTTTGTATTGATGAAAGCATGATGAATAAAATAGTAAATAAGGTAAGAGTGAAAGCTATGTCTATGTTATAACTGTTTTACTTATTGCTAGTGAAGTCTTAAGTTATGGAATGAAGGGAGGGTATCAGATGTGTAAATGTAACTGTAGAAGAGAAAGTTTCTAAGGAGATTGAAATTAGCAGCAGTAAGGGGTTAAAATTCACATTTTGTTTTTTCCATTCATTCACATTCTTCTATATAACTATATTTATGAATATATTAATTTTATTGGGGCTCTTTTGTGTTGAACAATGACTTTTTCTGGATATTTGTTTTTTATATACTGGAATATTTTAGAACCTTTATTTCTTAAATATCATATTGGAGTTAAGGTGGTTGTTCTGTTGTGCTACTCCATGATGTTAAGTTTTTGGAGTATAACAAGTATTATTTGTAAATTAGCTTGGATAGATGTGTGTTACTACATTTAGATAGTATTTTATTCCAAAGCAGGCATATTTTTGCAGTTTGCATATTTTAGTGTTCTTTGACTTTAAGATTGTATAAGTAAACAAGTAAAGTAAGTACTTCGGTAAATATTTTTTCTTAGTGTTCTGAACTTAGTTGCAAACTTTCTGTTCTCATTTGTTGAAATTTCAGTAACATTTTAAATTATTTTGGTTTCAGTCATGATTTTTTTGCGAAATCCACCCAGAATGATGAAAATTGAGCTCTGGGAATTGTAAACATGTATTCAATGAAATAAAATTAAAACAAGATGTACATTTTTTTAGTTCAGTATTTTGGTGTTGTTGCATATAGCATTAAATCATATGTAAAAATTTTAATATTCCTCTGATGGGGTGATATTATAAATGATGCTAGGGCTAATGTAGCAAAGATATTAATTTGCATTTCATACAATTGGCCCTGTTTCATATACGTCAATACCCATAGGAATTTTGATCAGTATAACATGAAAATTGTATTTCATTTTCACCTTATGTTAGTCTTTTTAGTTGAGCTGTCTATTCCAACTATCTAATCTTGGGAAATGGAAGATTTTTAACAAAATTAGTATTAGATGTAGAAAATTCGTCTTTTATTTACTTCTACATCAGTCTTGTTCATGGCCATGATAATATTTAAGCCAAAGATGTGGTTGGTGGAAAGGCAGTGTTAAAGACTTTCATTTGATCACTCATCATTAAGTGCTATGGAAAATTTTATGTACAGAGTCATTGTGCTGCCGTAGGCTTTTCTACTCCTGGAATTCTGGCTCGATGAGTAAAGCAGAGGTAATCTACCTTAATTCTCAATTGCCTAGGAATTCTTATACCTCCTCCAGAGATTTTGGCAGCAGATGGTGGTGGGTTTGGCATCCAGGCAGAATACTAATCTGAAAATTTGCAAGTTGGTCATGAACAGTGCAAAATTTATCTTGAATTGATGTTAGCTTTAGTTTTCAAGCTTTTCGTCTACATTCAATGTTTTATGAAATAAAGAAATAAGCTCTGAAATTTATTTTAAATGAGTTCTGAAAAATAGGAAATCCTGTTTTATGTTGGACAACTCAATCATTGACAATGATTTTGAATTTAGGAACTCATTGTATGAATTAGATTAAGCTCCTGATTTACAAACTTTATTGAAATCTTTCAGAGCACTGATCAAATAAGGCATATCACTTTAATAACTGGCATAATCAATAACACTACAGAAATGCTTTGAGAAATTCCTGATAAATTATATCATGTTATATAAGATAAACATTACTTTACAGCTTACCAAAATGAATGTTGTTCTTATCTAAGTGAAGTTATTAATTAAATAACTGACACTTCTAATTCCTCTTTGCCTAATGACTACTCTCCTATTAAAGTAAAGGATGTTTTAGCTAATAATTGCTTGGAATTTTTATCTTTACTTTTCCTGGCATGAGGATTTCATGAATGATTGTCCTTTACTTTGGAAATTGTATGAAATTAAATCTCTGCTGAGATAAATCACTGTGGTTTCAGTGGAGAATTTGTGGAGAATTTGATACTATTTAATTGCTGTTAACTTCTAGGGAATGAAGTACAAAATAAAGTTTGCATCATTGGAGGATTTTTGCATGTCTGTGGTGCAACTATGCCTGTTGAAAAACCTGTTGATTGTTCTGACTTCATTTAAATTCTCAAGAGATATATATTTGATTGGTTAGATTTATTTTGAAATAAAATGGTTCCATCAATTCAGTAACTTTACGTACAAGCATGTACTTAGCACTAATATTTTGCCTGGACATTGCCCTGGATTTTTGACACCCCGTTAGGTTTTTATCCATTTCAGGCTTTTTGTTTTAAAAATGTAATTATGCAGTGAAATTTGCTTTCTTCTGATTTTCTTTTTATTAGCTGAGTAGCACAAAACTTTTTCAATATCAGATTATATTGCCAAGTCAAAGAAAATCTATCTTTGGTTCATCGTTCCTTCAAATTTGAATCTATTTTGGTTGACTAAATTTATACAAAATCTACAAATTCTAAGTATTTCACTTTATGAGGAAATGAACTTAAAAGTTGATTTTCCTTTGGAAAGTCTTAAATATTATTCTTTGTAATCTCTTCATAATTTATGATGGCTGCTATTGTTTCAGTTGGGTATTTCTTTGATTAACCATCAACCATCCATTCACATTATCCAAACATCTAACCAATCATTTCTTCTATCATAGAGCTCAAATCAAAGCTATAATGTCTTTAACAAATATGTATCACTGAATGTATCAGTAATTAGAAGCCCCTACACCTGCAGTCTCAAGCCAATTTTTCCTCATTACTCTGTAGCTGTTGGTGGTGATGCATTAGGAACAATGCATAACATTTATAGCATATATATTCTAAATTAGGTTTATAATATTTCCCAAAATAATAGGATAGTTAATAATAAAAATTATGAGGAAAGCTCCATGACAATGTCATATTGAGGGAATTCTTCTTATTACCCCTGGAAATTTCTCTGTAGTCCTGAATGGGAAGTGAACTCATGGGTTGGGAATTGGTGTCTTAGAAAACCTACCTACACCTTTGGTGAAAGAGGTCCTGGGTATGTGCAGAATGGACTCAGCATCTTTAACAATACTATTTCTACTACTACTACAGTAAAACCCCGATTTAACGTTCCCGCAATTAGTGAATATTTTTTCCGGCCATCTCTTTATATAGACGCTTCTCCGGATATATATACGTATATAGGATACTAAAGATGAGGCAGAAGGAAATTCCTCACAGACCCGCCGATTTTTTTCCGTAAAGGCCCGGGTTTGGACACTATGGAAAAAAGCAGACATCCATCATGGGCATCATGGGTTTGATTCTAGGAGGCCCCAAAACTGTAATGCTATAACATCACTTTAATTTAGGCTAAAAAAATTGAAGTAACCTTTTCCATCTAATTTATTTAAATAGGTGCCATTTAAAAAGGCTTGTCATTGGTATCATTACATAAATATGAAAAATCTAAACCAATCGAAAAATCAATTCTTCTTGTCTGAAAGCATATTTCTATGATCCTGATGATGTAATGCATGTTTCTTCTGTTTACCTAATTGGACAAATGCAGCTAGTCTGTGATCACTGCGTAATCCTAGAGCATTCATAAAATACATTTTTTTTTACTTTTTAATTTCGATTGTTCAATAATAGCTACAAGTAAAAGAAAAAAGTTGACAATTGTGGAAAAAGTGTAAATCATTCAAGAAGTGGGGAAGAACCGATGCACGCCCGCGATAGATATTGCACGAAAATTCAATATTGTGCCATCTTCATTGTTTTGTATAATGAAGAATAAACATCAAATATTAGAAGAAGAGGGGAAATTTGGATGTAAGGCTGTCAAAAGAAAATATATCAAACCATCACCATATAATGAAATGGAGAAGATATTGATAGAATGGTTTGAAGTAATGTGCTCTGCAAATCTTCCCATCAATGGTGTAATATTCTAAGAGAAAGCAATAATGGTAGCAAATAGGTCAAGAATAGAAGACATTAAGGGTTCCAATGGATTGCTGGATAGATTTCATAAGCGTCATGGACTTGAGTATAAAGGTGTTTCCAGTGAAAGTGCCGGTGTTGATGAAGGAACTGTTGACTATTGGAAGATTGAAACATTGATAAGGCATTTAAAAGGCTATCAGCCAAGAGATATTTTTAATTCTGATGAAATCCATTTGTTTTCAACCTTTTCCCATCAAAAACTCTTACTTGCAGAGGTGACAACTGCCATGGTGCAAAGAAAATTAAAGAGAGGATAACTGTACTTTTATGTGTAAATTCAGATGACAGTGAAAAATTAAAACCTCTAATTATAGGCAAATTTGCCAAACCAAGGTGTTTCAAAAATATCCGGACATTGCTATGTAAATGTACCATCAGTAAAAATGACTGGATTACAGTCATTCCATGTCAAGTGGTCCAATTTCAGAGAAGTGCCCTGCTCACCCGACATAGATTTCGATGAAATTTTGTGTGAACATTTATTAATATTCTCAATAAGCATTGGCCAAGTTTTACACCCATCGGCGCAATACTTGCTGAGATATAGTCATTTGTTTGACCCCCTACCACAGCCTTCTAAAGTACGACATTGAGTTTTTATCAACTTTAAGACACGTTATCTCAGGCAATATTCCTTTGAGGGAAAGAAAACTTGGCATTCTTACACAACTTTTGTTGCTCTATTACACAAAATAATAAACAACCTTTTATGAGGAACTCCATTCAGAAAATTTGAAGCAAAATCGGCCCAAAAAATGATGGATAGAAAAAAATTTAGTTTGCCATTTTGTATCTTTGGAAATAAACATAAGATAAATGCGAAACTTTGTGCCTCGTAACTACTTAATACATGGCGTAAGAAGAAAAAGTTTCATTTTCGTAATGCCTTCCGTTAGTTTAAAAATTTAGTGTAAATGTTACGAATTTCATTACGACACCAAAAATTGGGTATATTCAGCTCACATGTACTATAAAAGACTCTCTAAACTCTTTCAAATTATCTTTATAAAGAAGCTATAAAGGCATACTTTTATGCCTCTAAAAATTTAGACTTGGTTTTTCATCGTACAAGATGTTGCAATAGCAACATCATCACATTTATTTGTATTTTTAGGGATACATGCATTATTTAATTTCATTGAAATCTGTGATGGTTGAGCTGGGCACTTCTCTAAAATTGGACCTCTTGAAATGGAATGGCCCATCTATATTTAAAAATTTTCATTAATTGGATTAAATGCATTTAGGGATTATAAGCATTATATGATTTCATTAAAATCTGTGATGGTTGAACGGGGTATTTCTCTAAAATTGGACCACTTGACATGGAATGGCCCATCTATATTTAAAAATTTTCTCACATTATTTGATGCAAAATTGGGTGGTGCTAATAGAAACATTCTTCTATTTATTGATAAATGTTCAGCTCACCCTCCAGATACTAATTTTCTATGCAATATTAAAGTGGTTTTCCTTCCAGTGAACTGTACTAGTCATATGCAGTCACTTGAATTGGGCATTATTCATTCCATGAAAGCAAAGTTCAAGAAGGCTGAAGTGCTGAAAGCAGTATCTTATATAAAAATGGACAAACATCTGAAACTAAACATCCTTCAAGATATGCACATGGTAAAGCTGCATGGAATTCATTTACAACTCAAACAATATCAAATTGTTTTATGAAGGCTGGAATCAACTGTAATAATTCTATGGAAATTGATGTAGATGTGGATGTGATTTATCATCAAAATTGGGTGAATTTTCTCCTGATATGGACCAAAATTTTGAAGAGTTTGTCCGATTTGATGACCTTGAGAACACCTCTGGTTCTCCAGAGGATGGGAAAGAAATTTGTGATGCCGAAGACTTACAGGAAGAAGATGGAATAGTAGATGAAGAAACACTACAGAAAGAAGAATCCATTCCAAAGTTTGGTGAAGCTGTTCAAGCATTTGAAGTTGTTAGAGGATATTTAACTTCTTTTGAAGTCGACAGCACTACTATTTCAAAAGTGAATTCTTTGGAGTGAGATGTTTTAAATGCTCAATGCTCTTGCCAGATGAGGCAATGAAGTTTGTTGAACTATTTTAATAAATGAACTAATAATATCTATGTATGGTAAATTTTTNTTCATTGGAATAATTCTGGTATTGTATAGTGTTGATAGAATAAAGCTTTTCTTGTCACTGAGTTGTGTTTACTCATGTTGGAAGACTTTAAGGCAAGTTAATCTGGCCAAATAATGTAGGACATTTTCATTTCTCTCCATTTAGTGACATGGAGGGAACTTAAAATTCCTCTATCAGAATTTTATTTCTTCAACAAATTTCATGTAATGTTATTGTAATTGCATTTTTGGGTGACTGACTACACACACTATCTAAAGTTGCATCACTGAGATGTAACATGGGTTAATTAGCTCATAATATACATTAAACGTTACTACTCAGGTGAGTATTTTAGAAAAGATATTATATCAAAAAAAGAAGATTTAGAAAGTTTGAAGATTTAACAAAATGAGTGGAGGTGATTTATTTGTTAATGCAGTATAAGGCTAGGCTTTTTAATCTCTTAGGTGGGGTAAGTTACTTAAGTTTTATACCAAAGACCATTTCTAAAAAATTTATTGAAAATGCCAAGTTTTAGATGGAGCTAGCAACTGTTGTTGCAGAAGCTTTTTTGGTTGTTTGCTGTATCTCTAACATTATTTGAAATTTTTGTACTGTCTAAGATGTATTGTAATTAAACTTTGTGAAATGTTTTTGCTGTTCGTTGCAACTATACATTTCTTTAAGTCTTTACGGTGAATTACCGCTTACCCATATGTGACTCCTAGAGTTTTAATTGCATCCTGTGGAATGTGAGATTCTTTTCACTGCAGAGTCAGTGTCTTAGTTGACAATTTGTAATTAAATCCATATGTAGCGAATAGCTGGAGACCAAGAAAAAGATTTCACTAAATTGAGGTTTTCATGAAATACAGGCTTTCAATTACGATGAATTATATCAGATTCAGTTATTGTATTTTGCAGTACTGAAGAAAAATAGATATGGGTCACAGTAAAAGACCATTTTTCCAGCTTTTTAATATGTAAAAATATAATTGAATGGAAAATATCAAAATTTTTCAATAAACAAGCATACCTAAATAAAAATCAATTTATTTAAAATGTCTAGTAAACTTATTTGTTTCTTCTAACAGGGATTCTGAATATTTAGAACCTCTTGTTATAAAAAGTTGATTTTGAAATGGCACTGTTGCTAACATCAAATAAAGTTGATAATTTCTCAACACTATTGGTGCTTGTAGTGCTTCACCAAGTTTGGGAACTGATGCCACTTGATCTTTCTCTTCTTCTGTTATCCCATCTTTTTCCTCCTCTGCCAATTTGACATCTCAGGATTCTTTTACTTTTTTACTTCTATTTTTTCTGAAGTAGAGATATACACGTTACCTCAAGATTATCAATGTAGACAACCTCTTAAAAATTTTTGAATGTGTTTTGGAGTTTTCAGCCAATTTTCATCCTCAACTACATCCATATCTACATTAACTTCTGAAGAATCATCACCATTGAAAGCAGCCTCAATAAAATAGTTTGAGACTATCTGAGGCTTTAATGAGTTTCCTGCTATTGCTATCATATATCAAAAATATTTTAAATGTGTATGCTGTAATCCAAGCAATTGTACTCCTTACTTAATTGCATGGTCTGTATATTTTAAAACATCTTGGCTTTGTAAAATTTTCTGTAATTAGTGGAGTTAACTTTTCTCTGCCATCTGAATTTGCACACAAAAGTGTTGCTGTCCTTTATTTACTTCTTTTACCACCTGGCAGTTGTCTCCTCTAGCAGCAAAAGGTTTTAAGGGAGAAGGTTGAAAAAAATTCCAATTTCATCTGTATTGAAAATTTCATTTAGCTTATAGCCTTCTGAATGCCTTTCTAATGTCTCTCTCTGATAGTCAACTGGCGAAAATAAAAACTGGCACTGTCACCCCAAAGACTTACATTTAAGTCTATGGTGTTTCTTAAACCTGTTCAACCATCCATTAGATCCTTCAAAGTTTTCTATTTCAAGCCTATTTGTGACAATAATTAATTTCTTCAAAAGTACACCACTGACAGGAAGATTTGCTGATTGTATTTCCTCTAACCTCTATTTGTATCATATCCATTTACCACAAAGTGATGGCTTGATATTTTTTTCCCCTTTCTGTGGCTTCAGATTCAGAAAGTATTCAGTCAAATGTAATATATTCAGAGTAAGTATTCTTAGGTTCAGAAGTACTGCTGTAGAAATAGCTATGTTATTTCATATCTGCTGTACGTGAGTGCACACTTTCTTAGGAATTGAGTAATAGTTATTACTCTTGGCAAGTTGCCTTATTTGAGTTTTAAGTTGCCTTAGGCTTTTATTTGAGATGTATTACAAGCTAAAGAACAGTTTAAAATATACTTTCAAAACCATCATCATTTTTCCCTGGACGGTTTTCCATCTTAACACAAAGAAATAAAAGTTGCTTGTTTCATTGCATACCTTGCAAGAATAGTCTGTAGTTTTACAAACATTTAATGTCATTGTGATGTATTTTAATTAACATTTAGTTTTTGTAATACATAATTCTTCTTAATCTCATTATTAATCTTCATTTCACAGGATGAAATTAGGGAGAAAACTGGACGAGAAGAATTGGAAGGGCAAACAGATGCTCAGAACTCTGAGCTCAAAAAATCTAAGGACTCCAGTGAACTAAAAGAAGCTGTTGAGGCTGGACAAGAAAGTAATCAATCCAGACATGTTGTTGAAGATGTTAATTCTGGGAACCAAAATGTTGATTTTTTCAAAAGTTATGTTATACTGAGTGCAATAATTTTATTAATTGCCTTACTTGTTTTCTTATATACTTATTATAGACTTACAGGAAGAAGATGAAATAGTAGATGAAGAAACACTACAGAAAGAAGAATCCATTCCAAAATTTGGTGAAGCTGTTGAAGCACTTGAAGTTGTTAGAAGATATTTAACTTCTTTTGATGTCGACAGCACTACTATTTGAAAAGTGAATTATTTGGAGTGAGATGTTTTAAATGCTCAATACTCTTGCCATATGAGGCAATGAAGTTTGTTTGACTATTTTAATAAATGAACTTATAATATCTATGTATGCTTAATTTTTTAGATATCTATTATTTGGAGATTCAAGTACAGTGGTACCTTGAGATACAAGTTCAATTCGACTGAGCTCTTAAGTCAAAATTGTTATATCTCAAATCATTTTTCTCTAAATAACTGTAAGTACTAATAAAACACAAAATTAAAGCAGCACAACATAAATACTTCTGCAGTAAACACGTAAATTGAACGTGCAAGATTTGCAAATCTGAGCAGTGGTTTGCTTCACCAAGTGGCTGTGACGTCACCGAGGCTACTAGTATCTCAAATTTTGGGACGTAACTCAAGGCAAAAACTAGACCTAGTGATGGCTCGTATCTCAAAAACCTCGTATGTTGGGGCACTCATATCTCAAGGTACCACTGTATTTAATTAAAGTTGTATAATGAAGCCAATACAGAAGGGATGACTAATTGTTTNCCACGAAGAGTTTTTAAGTGTTCTGCGGAAATTTACGAAGCATGATAATTCTTGTATGAATTTCAGTTTTTAAATTAAGAAAAAGTAACCTAGGTGTTCCGCTGATATCATAGAATTGATACAGTGTTCCGCCGAAGGGAAAGTTTGGGAAACTCTGATCTAAGTAATAGACTATATATATATATCATATCATGAGGTATATATATATACATATATATATATTTCATAAGTGTTCCATCAAAGCATTTTCCTTGGTGACTGTAATTACTGTATTACCGGACCAGTAAGACACAATTTTTTCTGCTGTAATTTAATCTAAAATCAGCCTGCGTCATATGGGCCGAGGGTGAGCATTTTTATTTACATCAGGAGCATACAATAGTAATTGTAAATAGTGTTGCACTTTGACTTGTATCTTCTGAGCAACTCAGAAGCCTTTCCAGCAATGTTGTGCTTTTGTTTCGTTCTTCCTTAAATTGATGCTCTTTTATGAATATCATTTCTTTTATAAACAGCTTATGTTCTTAAATGTATCTTTGCTTCATTCACCCCAAAAAAACATGGTGCATCTTATGAGCTGGGGAATACGGTACATACTAACAATTTCATTCATTGAAACAATGTGAAGGAAAGGGAAACTTTTTTAGAAGTACATTTTAAATTATTTTTGAGTATCAACTTCTCTTTCATTTGTTAAGAATTAGAGTTTAGAAGGATTTTGCGTAGAAAATATTTTATCTAATGAACAGTGGAGTATGTTTTAATGCAAGAATTGCCTGTCTCTATCTGAATTCATCATGAATTGTGAAGTAAAAGTAACTGTGATAATGCTACTTGAAAACAAAAGATTTTCAGGATAGATGATTTCTTTTATACAGAGTCTTAAGGTAAAGTAGTAGTCCATTGTTTTAGTTATGTTTTAAAGTGATGATTAAAGGAATCTTGCCTGTTTTAGCAACTTAAAAGAAGCTGATGAATGTTTCATGCTGAGATTGGTCACGACTTACTATGGGTAAATTTTACACATACATACACTTAGCAGTAGTCAGGGGAGGGTTTGACGGGAACTTGCTCAGGCTGCAAATTATTATGGTTTGTAAAATGGGACTTATTTTTATCAAAACTGAACTTCGTTGTAATCTCCTCATCTTGGATATTCTTGTAAAATATTCAGTTTGAATTTTGGCTGTATTTAATTCGATAGTTAGAAATTATTGGTTCCTCTATAAATCCTGTAAGCATATGTGATGTGAATAAACAAAATACATCAAGAGTGTGAAATACCTTCCATCTTCAGATAACTTTAAGTTTAGAAAGGGAAATTTTTGAATTTCTAGTGGAATACTGAAAGAATTCCATTTTTCCTCTTGTTTAATATCTTCCCATAAGACTGCAAGATTATGTTGTATTAATCTCAGGGTGCCAGAAGCTACTTTCCCCATTATGACACAACTTCTCTTCCAAGGGCAGTCAATGCAACTATGGCTGTGTGTATGCTTAAACCCATATGCCATATTTCCTTGCCCATAAGAAGCACTTTTTTCCCATGAAAATTTCATAAAAAATTGGCCTGTGTCTTATGGATAGAGGGTGAGCGTTTTTTCTGACATCAGGACATCTGACATCATACAATAGTAATAGTAAACAATGTTGAACTTTGACTTGTGGGTTTTATCTTCTAATCAATGTGGAAGCCTTTCTAGCAATGTTGTGCTTTTGTTTCATTCTTCCTTAAATTGATACTCTTATGAATATTGTATCTTTTATAAGCAGCTTATGTTCTTGTGTGTATAATCTTTGCTTCATTCTCCTGAAAAACCACGGTGCATCTTACAGGCCAGGAGCTACAGTATACAAGAAAGTAATGCCCCACATTCTTTTTTGCCAAAAACAATGCTAATAATTTGGAATTGTAGTTTCGAATTCTTTGACGTGTCCTGCAAGTGTGTACATAGTTTCAGTTTTCTCCTACAGATAGCATAGCTGTAGAAAGCTTTCAAAGTGGAGTCTGACTGTGATAAATGTTACAAACAATATGCAGTGATTGAATTTCTTTGCGTAGAGAAAGGAACAAACGGTAGGGAATATTCACAAACATTTATGCAAAGTCTATGGAACATCTACAGTCGATAGGAGTACGTTTGCTGGGTATAGAGGGTGAGTGATCAGAATGCAGTAGAAAGTGAAAACCTGAGTCCTTAACCAGAGCAAGGACCTGCACTGACAGGTCATGCATGCTTTAGTGAATCGCTGGAGGAAGGCAATAGAACTTGAAGAAGATTATATGAAAAAATAGATTGAGTAGATAAAACTTCATTTCTGTAAATTTCTTACTTGTTAAATAAATTGTTTTTGAGACAAAAATGTGGGGCAAAAAAGTATGGCATTACTTTTTAGCCAACCCTTGTATTTACAGTAAAATTTGCCGAAGGCACTTTGCAGGAGACTAACTAAAAATGTTATGTGGTTAAATGTTTTAATTAGTATAGGAGAAATTTATATTTTTCGGATGTTGGAAAAAAATGGAGGAGGGTTTTTTTTGCTCTTTAATTTTAAAGATGTTCATTAAAACTTAAAAGAAAAAGGGATCTTATTTAGTTTGCCTTATCTGCCATAGTTAAAGATGAGGTATCTAGTGAGTCTACAAACTATTGCTGCATCAGATTTGTTACCTTCTCTTCACATTTCTGAAAACTTGCAGCTTTTCAGACAGTGTCTTCTATAATTGCTTCATTTTGGTCATTTTTTACTCTGCATTTTTTACTAAATTCGTAGAAGGGGATGAATAACAATATATTTAACAGAATTGGTCAGAGGCTGCTGCTGAGGATGATCTCTCGCTGATCATCTCTTCAAACACTGCACTGCCACACTCATTTATTTGATTAGTTTACATTTGGGTTTGCAACAAAAGAAAACTACAAGTGACTTTTTTATATTTATCCCCCGTTAAACAAGACTGATAGGGAATATCTCACTATTTCAGAGCTAGAATTGGTTCTGACTGTGGGATACAGATTGTTCTGTACCACCATACCTAAATTTAACCCTCACAAAATTAGTCATTGCAAACCAGAGTAAAAGGAACCACATTATGGAAAAAGCAAAGTGAGTGAGGGAAAGGAGTAAGATGGTGATACAGACAATATAAACAATTTTTGGCCTATAAAATGAGGTGGCTGATTTGCTTAAGTGGGTTTCTGAGTATTGAGGGAAGGACTATAATTGACTTTATAAGCAGTTAGCAGAGCATCTTAAATGGTATCTTTACTGAGTGTTTTGTGTTTAGGAGACTGGGACCAGAAAGAATATATATATACACACACATAGTGGTACCTTGGTTAACGACTAATCCATTCCAAGATTTTTGGATTTGTTTGTTTTTGGATTTGGATTGTTAACCAAAACAGTCATTATCCAAGGCGCAATTTTCCAGAACCGCACTGCATATCAAGTATGCAGATAAAACTAATTAAAAGTCACTAATATAAAGTACTTATGATTTATTTTATTCTATTCATTATATTTGCATAAAAAAATTATCATTAATAAAATGAATAGTCATAAAAGAAGTTTTTAATGGTCACTATTCATCAGAAGGTGTTGTAAACCAAATTATAGTCGTTATCAAGCACGTCAAGCACTGTATTATGAATGAAAAATTTATTTCGAGGCACTTTTCTGGGACTCCTTGTATCCTCAANTGTGTAAAACATACCAAGGGAGGCCTATGTCGGATGTCTGATTGAAAATGGCTGATGACCCATGTAATATATACACACAAAGTATTGTTTATTAGTATTTTTTTATTATGATTGTTTCATTATGACTGTAATCAGAATCAATTATTGTTATCATGATCAAATGAAATTGGAAATGTTTTTAGTTAAATTGTCAATGGATAACATTAATACAGTTAAAGTTTATAGTTTCCTAGCTTTCATCAGTTTTTCATTTCTTTGATTATAGTGTAAATGTCCTTTCTCTCTACTATGCCTTTCTGCTGCTACAGATCCTTTAATCAGTGAATTTGACTCAAAATAAGATAGCCATATATCTTATTACCTTGAATTATTTTGGTCTCTATAATTAGTTGAAGGTCTTCTTTTAACATTTTAAAATACTTTCATCTATTTTCTTCTAGGATCATTAAATTATGTAATTACAGGATATTATGGTTGTTTAACAGGTACAATATTGTTAAAAAGTTATCTAAAGGGATCAAATAACTTTTTAGAATCCAATTTAATGATCATCCTGATAATCCATAAGAAAAATTTCAGTTAACAGTAATATTGTCATTTCTTAGAGGCTCAGCTCGGTCATTGTTTATTGTGTTCAAAAGTCCTTATGTGAAGCAGAACAAAGGAGGTTGTGCATCTCCTCAATACTATGTGTTCCTAATTTGTGCTTATTTTTTATGACCCAGAAGTGGGCTCTAAGTAGGAGTAGGTCTTGGTATCTGTTACAAAGTTTTTTGTCAAAGCATTCTCTATTTCTTTAACTACCAACTAAGTGGCATTTCCTTATTTTACTTAAGGTTTATAGGTTTACAGTTCAGCTATGAGCACGGCAATAACTATTTAGCAGATGTGCCATTACAGTTTATGCAAGAAAATTTATTTTAGTTTTCCTGAAATTGAATTTAAATGTTTCATTTCCCTGTAAACTGAATAAATCTAAAACTTTTTCTTTCATAGTTAATGTGGAGATTGAAGAAAGAGTATCNTATAAACTAAGTGTTGGTGCTTTTGTTTGTTTAATTTAATGAAAGATATACATTTAGAAGATTCATTTGGTGTCGGGGTACAGAATAAGACTTAAAGAAGTCTGTTAAGAAAACATGTTGCTTCGACAATCAGATGATCTCTTATTGATAAGCAGAGGAATTGATAAAAAATGAAATGATAGACATAGGATGATAATATGAGAATTTATATATTATTATGATCTTTGATCTCTTCGAAAATATTCTTTTATAAAAATGCAGTTTCTGTATCCATTACTGTGCTGTAAATATGCCCTTTGTGTTGTTTCTTAGGTCATCCTTGGCTGGGGAATAGGATGCATTCATGTTTTAGAATCTACTTGTGATACATTGGATTTTAGCCCCATGCTCATGTTTTTGCTCTTCGGGTATCTGAAACTTAAATGATGAGACTTGAGAAACTGTGATGTTGAATCTGGTCAAACCTTGACTGAAGTTTAATACATTTAAAAGTATTTTCAATATTCACGTCAAGAATATTGCTGTAGATAGTTCTTTATTCTAAAATACAGCTATGTAAGGCAGGAGTAGAGGTTTTATTTTAGTAATTAATGTGTTATTTCTGTGTCACTGTGTATAGATTCACTTTTGGGATTAATCTCCTACCTTATAAGTGAATTCTTTTAAAATGATAAGGTCTCCCATTATTTTTTATGGATGGGGATAATTAAAAAGTAAATTTAGGATATTAGTGGCTTTTTCTGAAAAACAATGTATGATTGCTTAAAATAGAGTTTTCCTCAGTCTTTCTTATCTCTATCTTTTACTAAAGCCTTGTAAAGAATTAAAAAACATTGCTATTGGATTTGAGTAATGTGAAATGTTCTTTCATTTAAAAAATCTGATTTTAAAGTTATAAGACTATGAGTCTTGATGTGGATGTAGTTATAGTTTTATCAGAGTAATTTTTTAAACTTGTGCAACCAGCATGATTTTCATTTCCATTTTACATTGAAAGTATTAATTCCCTATTACATCTAATTCATATGTGATTTCAACCATACAGATTCACAAAAAATTTCTGTAAGGCCAAAATTTTGTGGTGTTGTGAATCTTGTGAAGATCATTTTCATGCACTTGGCTTTGCAATTAATTTAATTGATAATTTAGATATTGATGTATCATTGTTTTGGATTCTTGTTTGAAGCTAAAGAAATCTATGGAAATTATAGTAAAGAAGGAACAAAAGAGCCCAAGAAACTGTTTCAGTAATTGCTTAACTGTTGCTTGCCTTATATTTTCATAAATATGACACAAAACAAGGAAAGTCAACCTTTCACCTTGGCTTATTTATGATGAACTTAATCCCAAAATCGACTTTCTAGTACATTGTAACTAGTTAACAGGACTTAATAAAGAGAGGAAAAAACTTGTATTGAAGATCATAAATGTGACATGAAGCAGTGATATCACTGCTAGAAAAAGTGAATGTTTTGAATCAGTTACTACTATATGCCCTTTGCCTGCCAGGTGACAGAACTCAAGTCTGGGGTTCTTGGACTTGGAAACCAGTTGCAATGATGTTATTCCATCATCAAAGAATAAACTAGAATTTTTATTTTTGGGCATTCTGTCCAACAGGAAGTTGTCAAATTAATGAGTATCTTAACCCCCAAACGTATGGAGAAAATACCTCCCAAAGTAGCTGTAGTAAAAGTTATCCATGTAATGGACTTATGAAATCATATTGGTATTATTCTCAGTAGTTAAGGTGTTAATGTTTGTATGTTTGGATATTGCTGTACATTTCACTCGTAAAAAAATTTCAGTAATTTTATGTGAAGAACTTCTAGTATGTGGTACTTCATTGTTAAAATACCTGTAACTAAAGATGGGTTTATAAAATGGCCGCAAAACAGAAATAAGTATAAAATCGATTGTGGCTGACTTCTTGGATGTTTTCTGTTTATCATTGAAATAGCTGTCACACAAATCATTCAAATGGTTTTAATCAGTTTTCCTACCTTGAATATTTCTTCTTTGTTATCTTAGATTACTTTTTCAGTGCTGTGATGACTTGTCACATTCGTCAATGGTGAATGTAAATGTTATTGGTATTACTGTAGATAATGATTAACAAATTTAGATTGTGAGATTGGTGTGAAAGTTTGAATATGTATCGTGTAGAGTCTAGAATGCAGTTAGTTTCTACCATTGTTTGTATTTCGTGTACACATTGGAAAACAGAAGGAAAATATAACAGAGCCATATAAGTTTGATCAAAATTGATGTAACATTATACAATACGAATCCCCTTGCTCAAAATTGAAAACAAAGAAGAATGTTCTGGGGTTATTATCATGTAATACCTTTAACCAGTGGTTAAGCAAATTATAAAGAGGGATATAATTTAATTGAAGTTTGAGATAATTTGAATTTGTCTAATTGGTTGTATGAAATAAAGATTTCTGGTATTCATTAAACATGGGAAATGTAGAAGCAATTTAAGTTATTCCGTCTTGGATATTATTCAGAATATCAACCTACTTCAGTTATTATTATGGGAGCTAGTACGGAAAGGTTTAGCTTAAGGTACTCCTTGCTATGAAATCTTGCTATTCTTTCTTTCTCTATAGTGCAACAGCCAATTCAGAGCCTTGGTTTCTTTTACAAGTTGCTGCCATCATTGCCTGTTGATGGATACAGTTCCCAATACCCTACCTTCTGAAATATACCTCTGCATTCTGCTGCTACCTTCTTCCAGGCCTACCTCTTTCCCAGTCTATCATTCCTACTAGCAAACTTAGGGCATCTTGGTATCATCTATGCAGGATATGTATTCCAACCATCTAATAATTGCAGATTTGTTTGTCTTACTATGTCATCCACTCAAGAGTATTTTACCTTGCTCCCTGTTTCCCCCATCTTCCATGTATTATTTGGACTGACTGCCCCAGATTTATGTCTCAAATTCTTCTCATAAAGATTATTTGGGGAATTCATATCTTTATACAAAGTACTGGTGGTGCTATCAAATATTTACCAGTATGGTAAAAAGAACAGAAATCTTCATCATAGGTATGTTATTAACAGATAAACAGGTTGAGTATGATCCCTCTATGGAAGGTAACTAGGAGATGGAGTGGAAAATTGAGGCTATATCAATGCCCTACACAGAAATCCAAAAGAAATTACACAAAGGTTCAAACGGCTACTTGCCACAACAATCTTACAAATACAGCAGCTCAACATACATCACCTAAGTCAGCATTGCTTAAGCCATTGAAAATTAACTAAATGGATAAGCAAAGGAAAACTAAGACCTTCACCCTTATCCAAGTGAACTTTTTCACCATTAAAATTATTTAAACTTACCATTTACATACTAACACTGCAAGCCCCCAGCAGTGTGTGGCAGGGGTGCATAAATACTGATATTTCTACCTAGATCTAACTGCTATTAGCTTCTCTAATGTTCTGTATGAAAAATGACTTGAAGTGAAAGTAATGACTTGCCTGTCTGGTAATTGTTTCCTTGTAACACTTTTTTGTTTTCTCTTGGAACCCACAAGCATTAACAGGAATTTAAAGAATCAACTATGTCACTGACAAGATCTAAAGTGTAAATTTTTAATAGCTTCTGTCAGAAATCAAGTCTTCTATCCTAAAGCAAATCCCACCCAAGGGACTCTTATCATAGCTGAAACACTGGGGTTAAATCTGAAATCTCTTTCAACAAACCTAAATGCTCTACATTGAACCTTTTCTGGATCAGAGACTAATCCTACTTGGTGAGGATCCCTAATAACAAATCAATATTCTAAGAGAGGTCCAATCGGGGAAAAATACAATATTCTTTTAATCTCAATAAGTATCCCATCAGAATTCTACTTACTAATCTTTGCATCCCATTGGCCTTTCCTACTTTGCTTTGAATATGCTCCGTGAAGGAGAAACAACTAATGAGAGTAACTCCAATATATTTATGACAACTTATGAAAAGATGTCTTGAAATATGATATGGTACACAGGTAACAATGGTGGAATATGTGAAACCCATAGCTATGCATTTCTTTTTATTCAAATCTAGCTGCCATACTTTGCAACTTCTTACAGTAACCCTTAATTGTCATCTTGCGACACCACCTCTCTGTAAATAGGAGCATCATCAGCAAATAGTCTAACCTTACCCTTAACGTTATCTACTACACCATTAAAGTAAATTGGGAATATAATCAGCCATATAACACCTCTTTCAAATGTACCAAAGAGGAATAATATTTTGTTATTTGTTTCTTTAAAAGTGAAGGTGTAAAACCTAATGAAGTTTACAGGAAAATGAAAGCTCAGTACAATTTCCTGTCACTTCAATAAGTGGAAGCTCAAAACAGTGTAACTTAGGTGACACATGCTCCAACACCTAGTCAGCTACATTGTGTTGTGACCTTAATTGGAAGGTGAAAGGGGATAAGTGGACATAAAAAAAGGCCCCAGGGTCAGCTAAGAGAGAGGTTCCAAGGATGCCAAGCATCTGGGCCCTCAGTTTATGGGTACCACATTTCTACAAAGTAACTTTGTTATTAATATTACTAAAGGTTAAACAGTGTTGAGATGTAATCAAGCTATGCTTTCCATGTTTTGAATTTCTGTGAGTTTGCACACCAGTGCCACCTTGTTTGTTCTTTAGTAGTTCTGTTTTGTTAGTTTTGTATTTCCGCCAATAAACGTCTGTGTGTGTAGCTTAATGCCATGCGGTTGAAGTGTGAGCACGTGTTTTCATTTTGATTCTGCGTTAATCATTGGCGATGTGAAATATTAGCGTATTTCACAACAGGTTATGGGCCCAGTACAACGCTAACACGCAAATAATTAATTCGAATGGGAATTTTTTTTCCCGATGACTACGGATTTTACTGGCGTCGTCAGAGAAGTTACTGAAGCCATGGCGGGATCAACTTTGCCCACGTTTGAAAAACTGAAAGGAAATGAAAACTGGAACAACTGGAAGTTCCTGATGGAAAAATATCTGGACCACGACGATCTATGGGACGTTACAATACCTAATGATGATGTAAGTGACCTGGTGCCGACCGACGTTCACAATGAGAAGATGAAGGAACGGAAGGCCCTTTGCAAGATCGCGTTAATGGTCGAAGCATCTTGTGTTCCACATATTCGAACAGCGAAGACACCGAGAGAAGCTTTGGCGAATTTATGGTCTGCATATGAGGATAAATGCCTCATGAGACGATTAAGACTCTTGCGTAAGTTATTTAGCATTAAGTTGCAAGAGCATGGCAGCATGCAAGATTACGTTATGCAGGTAATGCTTTTGGCACAGCAGATAAGTGATATTAGTGATGCGCTTGATGCCATGCGGTTGAAGTGTGAGCACGTGTTTTCATTTTGATCCTGTGTTAATCATTGGCGATGTGAAATATTAGCGTATTTCACAACAAGGAGTATGTAAATAGCAAATTTAAACAGTTCCTGAGGGCTGAGGGGATTTTGCATCAGACAACAGTGCCATATACACCGGAGCAGAATGGTGTTGCTGAGAGGGCAAACCGTACCATTGCAGAGAAGGCACGGTGTATGATGCAAGAGGCAAAACTAAGCTTGAGTTACTGGGCAGAGGCTGTTAATACAGCTGTGTACCTCAAGAACAGGGCTCCTTCTAGAGCTGTCAAGGGAGCCACTCCAGAAGAGAAATGGACTGGAGAGGTAGTTGATCTTAGTCATCTGAAGGTATTTGGTTGCAAAGCTTTTTGCCATGTTCCAGATGTATTAAGAAAGAAGTGGAACCCCAAAAGTGTTCCTTATATTTTTGTGGGATACTGTGAAGACTCCAAGGCCTACAGGCTGATTGATCCTGCACATCCAAAGAGGCTGAAGAAGGCTAGGGATGTTGTATTTAATGAACAGTCCTTTGTTTCAGATTTCCCTAAGACAGAAAATCAAGATCCTGGTAGCCTATTTCTACAAGATAATCCATTGGATGGTGTTGAGACAGGAAGAAC
>KZ309172.1:259647-273849 GCA_000376725.2 Ladona fulva | reverse complement strand
TAGTCTACAGAAAAACAGGTTCTAAGCTAATAGGGTATGTTGATGCTGACTGGGCCAATGATGCAACTGACAGGAGGTCATATACAGGTTTTCTATTCAAGATGGCTGGAGGTCCTATTAGTTGGGAGAGCAGAAAGCAGCGGACTGTGGCCCTGAGCAGTACAGAGGCTGAATATATGGGTCTTACTTCTGCAGCTAAAGAAGCAGCTTTTCTTCAAAATGTTTTGAGTGAATTAACAGGAACTAAAGAGTGTACTGTAATATGCAATGACAACCAACCTGCACAGAAGATTGCAGTGAACCAAGTCTGTCATGGTAGAACTAAACATATCGATGTACAGCATCATTTTATTCGAGAGCAAGTTGAATGTAAGGCTGTTCAACTTCAGTATGTACCTACAGAAGAAATGATTGCAGATGTGTTAACAAAGAGTTTAACTAATGTGAAGCACCTTAAGTGTGTTGAGGGTTTTGGTATGTATAGAAAGCAGCTTGATTAAGGGCAGGTGTTGAGATGTAATCAAGCTATGCTTTCCATGTTTTGAATTTCTGTGAGTTTGCACACCAGTGCCACCAGTTTGTTCTTTAGTAGTTCTGTTTCGTTAGTTTTGTACTTCCGCCAATAAACGTCTGTGTGTAGCTTGATGCCATGCGGTTGAAGTGTGAGCACGTGTTTTCATTTTGATTCTGCGTTAATCATTGGCGATGTGAAATATTAGCGTATTTCACAACAAACAGTATACCATCAAGAATTATCTTGGAAAATATTACTCTTTATTAATTAACTATTACTAGCCTCATAGGCAGAGGAAGCAGAGAAAGGGACCCCCTGAAAATTAGCCCCTAAACCCTCTTTTGTAGATGACCAGCTCATACATGGCAGAAGAATTCTATCATCTGAAGTCAACTGTCATTTATATTTATAAAATTAATCTTTGTAAGTGATCTCTGGTAGAACTTCATCCTCACAACGCAAAGTAAGTAATTTGAACTTTACTGTAGGTGTGAACCTAGTGGATTAGTACAAATCACCTTCCTTAATTTCTACCATCTATTTATAAAACTTAAGCTCTTTCTCCTTGTGACACTACCTTAGTTAACATTGCTAAATAACATTCAAAAACTCCATCTATTCATACATTTAACTCTACCTGTGATCACTTAGAGTGGTAGAATTTTTAAAAGTGCCACAACAGCTGAGGTCATTTTGTACAGATGACCCCTACCATGAATCAAACCCAGGATAGCTTTCACCAAAGGCAATCACACTACCCACTTTGCAATCTGGGAGCCTTTCCTTTTATAGGAAAGAACGCTAGTAAACACTTGTCTATCATATTAGCCTAAAACTCTCATGCTATTATCCATCTATTCATTAGGTCACAGGCTACACATATATTTTTCTGCTTTATAATAATAATAAAAAGCCTTTATTAGGGTGAGATTGAGACTAGACAGTCTCTTCTTACATCTAACCCTTCATCATGCAGAGTACGAAAGAAAGAGACAGCATGAAAAAAGAGCACGGAAGGGTATATCCCAGTCTATGGGTTCAACCTACATGGTTGAAATTGACTTTGGAAGATGTTACGGACACTATATTTAAATTCGCTAAGAAAGGAAAAACTCCATCCAAAATAGGAAGGACAAAGATTCTAAATTCAGACTCATTCTTGTTGAGTCAAGAATTCACAGATTAGCCCAGTATTACAAGACAAAATCCATCCTTCCTCCCAACTGGATGTATGAGTCTTCAACATTGTCTGCTCTAGTGGCATAATCTGACGGGGAACATTTTTTTATTTTTAAATGCTTTATTGTATAAAATAGATGAAACACTCTTATGACCACTATATTCCCTACAATAAATTGTCCAAACATCAACATCCAAAATACTTCTAATCTTTCTCTTGTAATTACCTAGGTACATCAAACAACAAAAAATTTCTTCAAACAGCATATTAATGATAACTCTTTGACTCAGAGGCAAAACAGCACAACTTAACTTAGTTTTTCATAGTGCATGTCACACGAGCTGAAGTAAAGTCTCTCTCTCTGCATCATTAGTAAAATTCAGTTATTATGACAAAGAAGAAAGAAAAATTCACAAGATGTCATCCATGGTGAAATATTTTCTTCATAATAGAAATTTCTATGAGTTCAGACTAAAGAAAATTAGCCCATAAAAAGGCGTAAATGGATGCCAAAACTACTGTCCAGCTCCAACACTTAAATTCCAAACTAGGCTGAATGCAGATTTCTATTGTAAAAACAATGTAAATCTGGTGAAATTTTATGTCTACTGAAATCAATATATACATTTTGATGCAATCACGACCAAAAGGAGGAGCCTCTTATTAAAAATATGTGTTTCATGGTTAATTAACTCAAAGTTTGGATTGGCCCATGTTAGAACTGGTTTCATCATGAACAAGAGATTGGTTGGCAGAATAACTAGATTTGAGCAAGTATCTGACAGGATGTTGATGGTGAGCATTGAGATCACTTCAGAAACATAACACTTAAGCAAGCATACTCACCAACAGAGGACAAATCTGAAAAAGTGTAAAAGAAATTCTATGGAAAATTAGCTAGTACTTACAAAGTTGCGTAAGGTATACTTACTAAATTAGTCCAAAAATATGACTTTTAGGGGACTTCAACACAAAAATTCAGATTAAGGATTTCTTGAATGTAATTGCTGGGAAATACTCCCTATATATTGGTCCCTGTGATAACGGAGCATCACTTGAAGACTGAAAAAACAAATGACGAGATCAAAAGAAGAACAGATTTCAATCAAAAAACTCCATTTGGAGATTTGGAAAGTATCTGGGACTGATTAAACAATTCACATTAAAGAAGAATTCACTGAGAAGATACACCGGTGCTGTGACAGATACCAAGAAATTATAGCTGAAAATATTGTTGATGGAGCTAAGAGAGGAAAAGTCAACATCCATCAAAAATCACATCACAGTGAAAGGAATGTTTATGAGGAAGAAAGAAGACAGTCTAAATTATTTCAGGATGATTGTAGAGAGGCCTCTATAAGGATTTTCTGCTAGGAAAATGAATGAAGACAGGATGAAAATGTAATTGAGAAGCAATACATGTGAGACAAAATAGCAAGCATTACAGAGAAAATAGTCATGAGGTAAACCATATAAGAAAAGAATGAATAAGGTACAAAAGAGAATTTGCATAAAGTAGTAGACCTATGCAATGAAGTATGAAAAGAGACTGCCAGGTAAAGTTTAACATTTGCAAAAATAAAAATGGAAAACAAATTATTGAAGCCAGATTAATGATGGATCAATGGGCTAAATACTTCAAATAAATTGCAAAAAACTGCCAAAGAAGATTGTCTGTCAGATTGTCAGTCAGTCAGAGCGCTCAGTTGTCACACGCTCAGTTGTCACACGCTCAGTTGTCGCAGAACCTAAAATTACATAGGTGAAGGACTTTATTCAGTATCATAATCCACTCAGAGGAAAATTTCAATCAGCTCAATTTAATTCAATTGACTTTGAGATATCTCTACCTCTCTTATTTTAGGATCACTATCCACAAACTATACTTTCCTGTAGTTGTACTTGATTGATTAAAGCACAGTGCTACAGTGTTGAGTTACAGTTGCAGTGGTTATAATATTTTATGCACTATGTGAGTTGTATGTGTTCTGATGGCTGAACTAATGAAACTATGTATTATCAGTAATCTTTGGGTTTTCTGACACAAAATAGATGGCTGTATCCCCAGCTTCACCATCTACATGGCATCATTGCATGGAACTTGGCTCTGGCAAGGTTATAGTTCCACCACCATTAGTGGGGAGCAGCACTTGCAGGATGCAGAAAGATGAGTACCACTTCAGCTTACTAAGCTTATCCAGTAGTTCCTTTTTCATTCTTAATGACTGCTCCCAAGCTAGCCAAGTGGGCTATGCATTCGACTTCAGCAAAAGCGGCCCCTGGTTCGATTCCCAGTGAGGGCTCACGTGCGAAATGACCAAAGTTGTTGAAGCACTTTTAACAATACTACTACTATTCTTAATGACTCAATTTTACTTTCTCTATTGTCTTTATAATTAATTAATTCTTTACATTTTCCATGAATATTAAGTGCCAGCATTAATTTTCTCAGTTAACTAAAAGATAAATCTTCAATTAATATGAAATGGAATAAAATAAAAACAAAAATTTTACTTATTCACTATTTCTTTTGCTGCTACATTATCTGTTACTAATAAATTACCAGCTACCGAAACTATCTGAAACACTGAGCAAGCTAACAGTATGAGTGTAGAAGTAGGTGGCATACATTAACCCCAGATCATAAGCTTGGTTATGTTGTGAAGTTGCCTCAGCAAGCTGACTCATCTAGGAGAGTATTATGGATCCCACCAAGTCGCGGTACTTTTCCCCTCTCAATCCTAATTTTGTTAATATTTTATTCCAGAAGAGTCCACTTATGATTGATGTACAAACACAAAGCTTCACATTTATAGAAAAGTATACTTTTTTTAATAAGAAAATAATATCTTATTTCTAAATATGTAATGGTGACTTGCCACAGAACATTAAAAGAATAATTATTATGTAATAGATGAAGCACACATTTTGCGTGCCTGTCAAATTCCTGTGTTGGACATTAGGTGGTAGTTGTCAGAATATTATTTGTCCAAAACTCAAGTTTCCTTTGTAGTGATACTGCTGTACTCTAGTGTAATTGTGTGGAATTTAATTTTTCTTTTATCTTCTTTCATGTGTAAAACACATGTGTATCATATGACTTTGTCTGTGTAGAGTAGGTATGTTTGCAGTGGTGGATTAACTCATTTTCTGACTGAGATTGTTCTGAGGAGATCATTATTTTATTTATATTGACCAAATAAATTAGTAGCCTAAACATAACCACTAGGTTAATAAAACCATAACTCTTATGTGAGATATACCCTAATTTTTTTAGCTCTATGTCTTAAGTAAAACCATTACTAGGTCAATGGCAGACCTGTACGAGGATAAGGTGAAAATTTCTCGGCCTGACACAGAGATGGCATTCCAATCAGCAAAAATTTATGATCCCTGCCTGGGTGCATGTGTCATTAGTTCGAAAGCAAGTTTCAACTTGTTCTCTCAAGTAGTTTGTTTACACATATTGTTGCAGTAGATGTCTTTAGTTTGTGTGAAAATATCCATCTACAGCCCTCTCAACTTCTTCATTGGAAGCGAAGCGTTTCCAAAAAAAAAAAATTCTTCAAGTTTGGGAACAGATGGAAGTCTGAGGGTGCTAAATCAGGAGAATAGTGGGGATGGCTGAGCAAATCGTACCCCAAATTCCATAGTTTTCCCATCACCAACGCACCTTTGTGAGCAGGTGCGTTGTCCTGGTGAAAGATGATTTTTTTCTTCTTCAAGCCAGGCCTCTTCTCGCGAATTTTGGCATCCAGCTGGTCAAGAAGGTTGGAATAATATTCACCTGTAATTGTTCTGCCTTTTTCTAGGTAATCGATTAACAGGATCCCTTTCGCATCCCAAAACACTGTCCATGACCTTTCCGGCAGATGAGATCGACTTCACTTTCTTTGGCACTGAATCACCGGTTTCCACCCACTGCTTCGACTACTGTTTCATTTCTGGTGTGTAGTAGTGGACCTATGTCTCTTCCATCGTGACAAATCGCCTCACAAAATCAGTAGGTGCCCTCTTGAATCGGTCGAAACATTGCTGCGAAAATTGCTTGAGGATTTTTTTCGATCGGCATTCAGCAAATGCGGCACCCACCTTGCGCAGAGCTTTTGCATCCCCGATTCTTTGTGCAAGATGTTTCGTACCCTTTCTATCACTCAGCTATCTCACTCACCTTCACTTGCCTATCGTCCAACACGATATCGTGCACCTTTTCAATGGTTTCCGGTGTGGTTGCGGTTTTTGGCTGTCCTTCAATTCAGCTGCCCACTTTTTAACAGTTGACATTGAAGGAGCAGAGTCCCCCTACACTTTTGTCAACTTCCGATGAATTTCCTTAGGGGTTAATTCATCCAAAACAAAGAATTTTATGACCACACAATATTCAAGTTTATCCATTTCAACGAAAAACACAAAAGACGTCTACTGCAACAATATGTGTAAACAAACTACTTGAGAGAACAAGTTGAAACTTGTCCTACAAACTAATGACATGTGCGCCCAGGCAAGGATCATAAATTTTTGCTTATTGGAACACCATCTCTGTGTCAGGCTGAGAAATTTTCACGTTACCCTTGTATGTAGTGCCCTTATCAAAACTTACCCCTTCTTAATTTTTTATTCGACACTTAAACAGGGTAGCTTCACCATCACCATGAGCTTCAGTATTCCTGAGAGTTTAATAGGTTTTATACCTCAACTAGTGATAAAACAAATAACGCTATTACTCACATGCAAAAGTAGAAATTCAGGGCATGTGTATATTCAGGGTTGAGTATAGCAACTACAGCAGCCATGTCCATACATGTTTTGTGAATATTTGTGTAATTGCACATCCTACTAGCCATTCTACAAAACTGGTGTAACCTTTCTGTCAGCTACCAAAAAAACTTAGTGATGTCTGGATTTTTCTCCCCCTTTTTAGGTTTACATTTGATTCACCTTCATATAACTCTTATAGAATTATCGAAACAATAAAAATCATACCATGGGTTCCTCACTAAATATAAATATTCTCACCATTATAGAATGAAAAATTGACATGAGCTAGAAATTGTAATATTATTAAAATACCACAGCTGATATCTAACACAACTTGTGTAAATGATATTTTGTTATAATTTATTGGAGACTTTATTTGAAAAGAAAAATTTACACGTTTCTCTTAAAAGCTTACAACTTGAAATGTAGGAAGAATTAAAATNAGTATGCCTTTAAAAAATAATATTATATTTGGAAATAATGGAAAGGTTTTTTTAGGTGGTGGAAGGTGACTGCTTTTAGGGGGATCACCGTCAATAGACTCTAGCCACTTACTAATCACACAGCTTCACTAGTCCTGAACATTTTGGATAGCATAAATACATAGGACTATAGTGACAGAAAGTACTGTGAGGGGAAATAGGGTGCATAGGGCTAAAATATTTAAGGGTTGCAAAGTTAAGGTTTTAATTTAATAAAATTGGGGCTACTAATATATTTCATTTAGGGGAAAAATACTAATTTCAATCATTAATTTTGATTTAGTAAAACATGCTCTATTTAATATGAAAGAAGAGGAAAATAAGAAGAACATGTTAACATATAAGGATGATAATAATCAAGAAGACTTGACTGAATAATTTTGCATATTGGAACAGCACTCTCTTTCAGTTATTAATATAATCATATAGAAATTTTATGATTATTTTCAGGAAAGAAGTTAAAAAAAAATCATTTTCCTTTTTTAAGTAACTTTGTTAAAGTGTAGCTGTTGTTTCATTATTTACCTTAGGATACCAAAAACTTCACTTTCCATTATGGGATAAATACACCCATCTATGTATTAAATGTGTATTTTTTATTCATGCATATATACCATGTAATACATAACTTACAGAAGTATACTGCAACAAAATCATTTTCATCAAGCAGCTTATCCAGCATTTTCCGATTGACTTCTTCAATTTCATTTTTTATTTCAAATACATCTTGGGATGTTAACCACTGGAGTATTTTTGTTTCATCTTGCAAATCCCCTGAAAGTACATAGATGGAGTCATTCCTTACAATATAAAACCTATATTTAAAAAAATCAATTATTAATTTGATAGACTTTTTCTATCAAACTGCAAAACATCATGGTAAATATTTTAGTCAAGGAACAATAAATATTGCTTATTTAAGCAAGATCAGTAGTCAGTACTTTCTTGCTATAGACAGTCTAGTCTTGCAATAGCATGACAATACTCACAACTGACCGGAGATAACTAGATATTACTGACCTCTGCTGAAGGTATGCAGTAGATTTATAAGAGATGAAAGATTTCAGGTAAAGATATCATAAATAGAAAAGGAGATAATGAGTCCAATTGTTGGTCACAAACCAGGGATCAGCACTCACTGAGTAGCAAGAAAACTTTTTCTTTAAAAGGAAGAGCATGCTGTTATCCCTCTTAAATGTAGACTTAATTTTTCATCGCAGGCATGTAATTCCTAAAAATAGGGATGAATGTGATGTTGTTGCTATGGCAACATCTTGTACATAAGCATACTCGTCTATTGCTGATTTTACATTGCGTCACTTAATTTTCGTTATTTCCTGATTAACTTTGAATCTTATGTTGTCAGGATCAAATCATTCAGTGAATTATGTTCCTGACATGTATCGGCCTGTTATTCGATTTAGTTATTTCTTCTAAACTGTATTATTCGGAGAGAGGCCTACCCACATGCCTTGCGTCAGAGGACCACTTTACACTCTTCTAAGGATTACTTGAACTTAACAGCCTAAAGTGCACATCTGTGTCTACGGATGACTTTGGACACATGGGAGAAAAATAAGAAATGTGGAAAAAGTTTTTTCCAGAGTGAGGGGTAACTCTGTATTCAGCAGCTAAGGTTATTGTAAGCCAGTTCGTTTATATCAGACTTCGGCGGCTAAAAGGTTAACGTGTGTAATTCATTTGTTGTGTGCTATATCTTATATTTCTTGTGTGATATAATCTGTACGTCCTTTAGAGGTGTTCTGCATCAACGACGGTGGCTAAATATTTTCTAAGTAATTTAGTGATTTCACACTTTAGCATGTTTTGGATGAGGGACTCTGAAGTGATCTGTTGCACTCATTTTACGGTCATAATTTCAGAATTTCTATTNTACCCAATAATTATTATTTTATTTACAGATAAAATATGAAAAATTTCATGAAAACAGCTACTCATACTTATTGGCTTTACTTTCACATGGAAGAGCCAATATTTTCAGCTTGACAATGAATGACACAAAATTGCAACAATGGAAATTACCTGAGAATACTTTCTGTCTTCTCTAATAATAAACAATGCCTTCATTTTTTAGTTCAAAATCTTCATAAATAACATTTCAGAGATCAATACCTTTCAAATCTAATACCACAACAAAGCTAAAGATGGACATGATTAAACAATGAAATAATGTTGATGATAGCATAACAAAGGACTGACGACAATGTCTGTTTCTCAAATCTTATAAAACAATAAATAGTTCAAATGCTGTCTTGTCCTTTTCTTCCTGGTCTACTTGTAACATATACATCATCATTGGAAAAGTATCGAATGTGAAGATTTATTTGATGGATGATAAAAACATCTGGAGCACCTCCAAAGGGTGTAATAGTAACCCTCAAAGCACTTATCATAGGAAATGTATTGATACTTTGTCACTTCTCCCTCTCAATTTTCTTCATGATCAGTACTTTATTTTCAGTTATTGTAACAAGCAATCACCACAAAAATCATGCTGCCTTAGGATGACTGTGGAAACAAAACACCAGGAAAACTGTGTAAATAACAAATGCTATTGTTATGGCAATGAGAGCATACATGAAAATGTTCAGTTCTGGCTGCCTGAAGCGATTTTTTCGAAGCCATTCTAAAGCTTCTTCCTCATTCATTAGATCCCCTGAAATTAAGTAAGGGAATAATGATTATTATTATGAATAATGGTATAGTAATTCTTATTAAATGGAATTGCATTTTGGAAACAATTTATTTCTTGCCTTACCTCTGTATATGCTTGGGAAACGCTTCCTAAAGTATACAATTGATGGCAACTTTGTTACTCCCCACTTCCGTGCATAACGAGTATCTGATATTTTTACAAATGTTATATCAAGATTGTCAGTTTCACTATCTATTTTCTCTAGTTCAGAAAGAACAACCTCACATTCTGGACAATTTGGCTCATCTAAAAGAAAAGTTATACATTATTAGATAATTAAATGAAAAAGATCAAATTCAATCTCATAGGTTTGAATAAAATGTTTAGTTTTACACATTTAAAAGTACATAATTAATCGGTGAAGAAATGCATCGCCATTGCCAGAATTAGGTCCCGAAGCAGACTTAATCATCGAAGGAAAGTCTCAAGCAATCGAAACACAGTGAGAAGGGAGCCCTTGCTGATAAGAGGAGAGCAAAATTTCCCATGTTATCTGTCCCTTCTCCTCAGAAGTCACTCGTTTCGCTGGAAAGCAGGGTACACGGCGGTGTATTAGGCAAATATGTTATCGTTAAACTAAAGAATACATCGGAAAGCCGCGAATAATTTTCGATAACAAGAGTCGTCACAGGCAAAAAGTTGGGTCATATTCCTTGGAGCTTTACAAGGAATGGTAGAGCAGCATGAAATTGTTGCACCGGAAAATGTTGTCTTAGAAATTTATACACGTTTTACAGTTATCGTTTTTCTTGAAAATGAAGAATACTGATTTTACTTAAGAAGGATTTCCTTTACGTTCATTTAAGATGCGAACAGACGAAGCCAACTGATGTGTCTCGAATGAAGAAAATTGAAAGAAGTGTAGACACGAACACCAAACATAACGCGAGCAGCTATGAATGACATTTCTTCTTCAAAGACCTATAAATTCCAAGATAAACCCTTTAACTTTTATAGGATTTGATTGCGTATCGTTTTCGCCAAAAATTCCGAAAAACGGGTAGTCTTAAGATTTCGTATTTTGCGGTCCCTCTACGAATCCATTCACAAACATGCAGAGATACCGACCGAGGGTCATCAGATCCTCAGGATCCTATGAAAAAACTAAGGCTCCGCCTTCAACCCACCCCTCCGAACTTAGAAGTCACGCTGTTGTCGTAAACAGGCAGAGACTACAGAGCACGGCAGAGATACCGACCGAGGTTCATTTTTACCACCAGAATACATCGGAAAGCCGCGAATAATTTTCGATAACAAGAGACGTCACAGGCAAAAAGTTGGGTCATATTCCTTGGAGCTTTACAAGGAATGGTAGAGCCGCCGCCTTTACCGCCTTCTCCCCACCCCTCCGAACTTAGCAGTCACGCTGTTGTCACATATCTCTAGCTCTTGCTCAGACCAAGAGCTTTGGCGAAATAGCAGGTATGGCACTGCGCAAGTGTTGCGTTCCTATTGTCCAGGAGTGTACAAACACACACGTACACATGCTCATACAAATTGTAATGAGATGCCACTTCACAGAATATCTTGATGCTTCCTTCAATCAGCAAGTTTTGGACAATTACTGTGTGACTGTTGTGTATGCTGCTCTATTCACCAGGCTTGGCTTTTTGTGACTTTGCTTTACTCCTCTTATGAAAACAAAATTAAAATGTGTTAAAATCATCTTTAAAGTTAATCCCGCGCATTAGTGTGTGTTTTGTTTTGTTTGGGCATGTAATTTTTCATATCTGTAAGCATGTCACTGTTTGTGTGTAATAAATAAGTTCCGGTTGTGATACGATGTAGTCTAGACGTCTTTTCCTGAGACCTTCCACCATCCTGTCTAAATCCTAATCCATCTCCGTCGAAAAGCTGATATCTCAACAGGTTATGGGCCCAGGACGATCTACCACTGTGAATTGCGGTATAAGTTTTATATATTACGGTGAAATTTAGTACCGTGGACTTATATTTTCGGTCGGAGAACTTTTGTTAGGACCACGTGTCCAGGACTTTGTCTCTTGAGTTGCTCTTATTAATTATACAGAATGAGTAACGAAAATGTCCACCACGGTGAAAATAGTGGAAGTGACGAAAATGTGGGAACGGGTAGCCTTTTCACGTCACATGTGCCGGCAACAACTACGGTCACGTTGGCGTCGAATCATCTTCCAGGCATCGATAAACTCGAAGGGGAAAGTAATTGGGCGAACTGGAAATATTTAATGGAACTGTATTTAGGGTTAGATGACTTGTACGATAGTGTCCTTCAAGAACCACCTGAACAAGTGAGGCAAAATCTGAACTCTCCGGAGATGAAGAGGGATTTAAGGGCCCGATCTAAAATCTCTCTTACGATACAGTCGCATCTGTTGATTCACGTTAGAACTGCAAAAACCGCATTCGAAGCGTGGAAAAATCTTTGCGACGTGTTTGAGGACAAAGGCGTGTTCCGGCGCATCGGCCTCATGGACCAATTGTTGGATACGAAGCATGCCAACTTCAAGTCACTGTACGACTACGTGATGAGCATGAGAGACATAATCCATNGACTCAGCAATTTTCACAAAGTCAATACCTGAAATATTCCAAATTTCATTATTGTATGGGATTTATTACAGTATAATTTCAATTTAATGCTATAAGATTTAAAAAACTGGTAGAATACCACTTACTTTCCAAGAGATTATGCTGTTAACAGCAAAGATAACAAGTAGAATTTTAGTTTGTAATAAATATTATATCTAAAGCATCTCAAAAACAATTTAGAATGATGACATGGAAAAAAGGAGATTCTCTGTGTTACTAAAATGGGAAAAGTAAGAACGTTATAGACATAGACAGCTGAGAGACAAGGATGAAGACATCTGCTAACCTTATATGTGGAGGTGAAATGTTTATTTAAATAATGATAATATTTTGAGATCATAATTAACTGAATGTGTAAAGTAAATCTGTAAATAATCAATTGAAAAGAGATGAACACAGACATATGTTTCACTGTTTAACAATTGTAATTTTTCTGGTATCCAACCAAGAATGAGGATATTATTCCTTATTACTTGATGGAGAATAATCTTCTATATTTATAAGATTTTGATCTGAAATCATTTCAGGATGTGCCTCAATATGAATTCTGAGTTTCTTATAGTTTCCATAATGGATGAAAATTTGATATTCCCTGGCTTCAAAAAAAGTATAAGGAAGTAATTCACCTAATATATAAAACATATTCACAAGTCATATTCACATGAGTTATAGCTACCTACCTTCTTGGAATGTGCCCTGTGTATTTTGAACTGGAGAGGTTTAAACACTTAGCAGGCTCATTTTGGGATATGACCACGCAAATTACATTTCAGAAGCATCCTCAGTAATCCACCCTTGGGTTTTAAGATGACATAATATTTTTATGTTTTTTATAGATTTTATAAAGATTTAAAGTTGGATTTAATGTCAATATATAATCCAATGATGTGATTGATAAGCCATCTTGTTTTGGATGATATTTTGTTTTCTACCACTTCCGCTTTTGCTTGTTCAGTTCCTGCATGTCAATTAAAGGTGTAACAACATATTCGAATCTCTATCCGAGTTTCATTCACATGATCGCTAGATTAATCCAACATTAATTACCCTTCCCAGGCATCAAACTGTGGATCAATTTGGAAGCAATCAACCTTAATTGTAAAGCATAACTATGAAAAAGTCTCCCGAATGGCTTGGAGAAATGTTCTGCTGGGATAGCTCAATGGACAGAGCACCCGATCGGCAATTGGGAGACTCGGGTTCGATTCCCAGTCCCGTCAGACTTTTTTTTCAAGTCCATTCTTCCTTGGGATTTTTCCTGGGTGTGCACCATCTTGCGCAAAGTCACCCTTACCCGTTTTCCTATGAATCCTATTCACATGCTGAGTAAGATCTATCTAGATACATAGGAAGTACCAAAAAATATGTATAACATCCACCCTTTATATTTTAAATGAGAGAGATTTAAACACCTAGCATCCAACCCAGGGTAATTTCTGCAGATGCCCATTCAAATTTTGTTTCAGAAGCACCTCCTGTAACATCCCCTTAATTCTGAACTTGATATCATATCAAGTATGGAAGTACCCCAAAACAGGGTCTGAGTTTTCTATACATTTCATACAGAGGAATAATCAACCTGCCCTAGCATAAAACCACAGTATAATTTGCAATCAGTCAATCACAAACAGGAAACATTGCTGTGAATTCTATTTACTTGCCGAATTATCTAGCTTTTCAGAAAGAGCCCCAAGAATATTTCAAAGTGTATTTTAAATGGGCAAAATTTGAACCATCCTACATTGTACCCAAGATCATTATACGAAATATCTTTGTGAAAAAACAATCTCTTCTAACAATATCATACATTAATTAAGGACTATACTCTATAGCTTAATAAGTAATAATAACCCTATGAATGGTTATTGGTTTGATGCTAAATTGTTTCAATTTCTCATTAAAATTTTTATGGAGAATTTGAACCTGTTCTTAAAAAGACACTTTTTAATACATACTACAGGCTTTGGGATTATGAACATTC
>KZ309172.1:229512-242041 GCA_000376725.2 Ladona fulva | reverse complement strand
TTGTTATTTGTTATATGTCATTAAGTAGTTCTATTTTGCTTTTTCTTAAAAAGGGGTTGATTTGCGTTAGAAAGAATCTCTCTTTCTAAGATATATCAAGGAATGCATCTAAAATACCAAGAAATATGGAATTTTAATAAGTAATAGTTATTCATTTTTGTTTTCTTTAAGGAGACTGGTATTGGAAGAAAAGAGAAAAGAAGAGAATAATCCTGAATCTGGAGCTTGCGGCACCTCTTTTCGAGAAACAATTTTGGAACAAGCTCTTGAGACATTAGAGCGGGAAAATGAAAAATATCGATTATCTCTAACGTGTAAAGTGTGCTTGAATCAGGAGGTTCAAGTGGTTTTTGTTCCATGTGGACACTTAGCTACATGTTCTCAATGCTCTCTTAATCTTTACACCTGTCCTCTGTGCAGAAGAGGTATCCTCAACAGGATTAGAGTGTATAAATCTTAGCAATGTAAAATTAAACAAACTGTTAAGCTCATTTGATTAAATGAGACAATGACATGGGACGCAGAAAAAATTAGTGACACAAACATACGCTATCTTCTACGCAATGGTTGAAACATATCCATTTAATGTTATACAAAATGTATGTTTCAGTATCTATTTATGAAATAAAATTGAACTTGTGAATGCACACGTAGAGACTAAAGTTGTATCAAAGTAAATAATTATATGATCCAATAAACTAATTGAAGAATGTCTTTTGAATGTGCTCAGCTTTGCACAGACCGAAATTTCTTGTTTGTACCCGGCCCAGTCCATTCTTAAATGAACACGAGCTCGGTTCGTCCCGATTTATCGCACCGCAATTTAGGCCTGAAGCCCGGGACGAATTTTTTCCAAATCAGTCCCGAGTCTATTTTGTTGTGTATTTAAATGTTTTAAAATCATTCTTAATCTTCATTGCTTTGTTGTATTAATCAAATCGATCAAGCTTGCACAATGATAATTCGATCCAAAATATAATCCTAAGAACCATTAATTAACAAACTGTCTCAATAAAAATGGGAAAATAAGAGCTCATATGATAATTTGAAGGACGAATAGTAAATTATGAATGCCCGAGTTCTATTTTTACCCGAAGTCATTAAAATTTGGGAGACAAAAGTATCAAACAAAATGTGCTAAGAAAGGTGTCACCTGAAATGTCTCATATACGAAAATTTAAATAAGAGTGAGCTACAGACGTGCCTAATGGAAATGTATTTTTAACAATGAAATTACGCATTACATTCGCTTAGGGCAAGGAAAACAGCAGACAAATGCCTCACGCTACGGGGGAAACAGCATTAATTTAAGTAATAAAACCATAAAAAGAGGTAAAATTTTCTTATTCAAGCACAAAAATGCCGATGGAATCAGTTGTAATTTATTTAGTTCAATGCATAGCATAAAAAAAAATCTTGTGGAAAATACGAAATGTGGCTGTCTAACTTATTGAAGATATATGTTTGAAGTTGTATTGTTCTTTCAGTTTCCTTCTTTCCTTTTGTTTGAAATGAAATGTGAACTTAAACTTTCTAATTAAATAGACAGGGCTTATTAATGGTATACCATACAAACCTGCATAGATGACTGGTTCTTTAGATCCCATTTTAAAGAAAACTACAGCTGGCAAAGCAAACACTCCGTATTTTTTAGCTAAATGTTTATCATCAATCTTTACAAAATTAATTCCAGCAGCATCAGCTTCATCATCAATATGTTCTAATTCTGCCAGCACCCGGTCACATTGTTTGCAGTCACTACCATCTATATTTAGGAAAATACTGTGTCATATTTAATTGGTAATTTGTTAAGCCCTTTGTAAAACAAGTTGTTAAAATTATTTCATTTTAGAATTTCCTTTGTACTTTACTAGCATATGATGTAAAATGCTCTCAATTCTATATTTCAACTGATTTGAATAGCTAAAGAGATAAAGAATAATGAAAACTAGACTAATTTCAGAGAACAAACATACTTGTATTAAAATTTGTTTTTAATTAAGATGTTTTATTCCAAGTCTAAGAAGTTGAGATTGCTAGCAAACAACTTATAATTTAAAACATTACAACAGAGATTAACTTTTGTAGGAACTAAGTAGGAACAAGTAAAATTTACTCACAAAAGAAAACTGCCACATAGTCTGAATTGGCCCGAATTTTCTGAAACATCTTGTAATTCACCCTTTCAATGTGATCAGTGAGTTCCATATTTTCTGGATTAGTTAACCAATCCAGTACCTCTTCTTCATCATCAATATCACCTGAAGCAAGATGTAAGTTATGTTTCAAATAAAAGATTCTTTTATCTTATGGATATCATTATTTTACTTACCGTCATAGTTAATGTATTTTCCTTTCCTGAAGTAAGTAATTCCTGGTGGATTTCTAAAACCATACTTTTTAGCCATTAGAAGATCACTAGTTTTTACTATTTTTATTCCATACTCTGATGCCTCATCATCGATAAGCTCTATATGGCGCAGTATTCGTGAAATTCACTGATAAGTTTTTCAAGATCATTCCTGATAATAGAGTAATAGTAAATCAAGTAAGTTTAAATGAGTCATTACAGTGCTGGAATTATTGCCTCAGAAAAACAGTTATTACATCTGATGAGAGAACTCCTGCAAGACATCCTTTGATAGATGATGATTAAAAAGAAAGGTTTCTTGAAATTCATGCTTACAACAATGAACTGAGGCGTGGGTTAGAGAGGTTGCTAAAAGGAATATAATGAGAGTGATGCTGTACATAAAGTTGCTTATGCATAAAATTATGTCACTAAAGATATTCTTGCCAATTATTGTCATATTTGAGACAACTTGAAGCGATCTACATGTTGAGAGAAGGGAAGATGATTCAGACCTCCATTTGAATCCAGTAAGAGATGTATAAATGATCAGGAAGATAATAAGATTAAAGAGATTTTTAACAATGTAATGATAGTGTTGCTTTCCAATTAATAACTGACAGATATTAAAATAAGCTCTGAAGCAAAGTAAACCTAATTAAAATAGAGACTACACAGGTAAATTTGTGGAAAGCCTTCTGAAAATGGTACCCAAGGAAATATTGTGGAAAATGTGCGATGTGTGAGGTGAATGGAGAAGCAAATGTTAATGAATGAAACCCATTATAGTGAAACAGATGATTTTAGAAGAAAATAAACAAAAAACTAAAAATCTAAGGGCTCCTTTTTTGGTAGACAAGGCTGGTTTTATCATCAAGCATCCCAGGTAATATTTTATTGGTGCTAACTTGGTAACTCCATATTTCAGTTGCTGGTCAAGTAATAATACCTAAACAGCATGAAATTGAAAACATAGTATATGAAGATTGAATAGTAATAGTCTATGCCATTCCATAGCCATTAATGTAAAGGTCGACCAAAATTTATTTTACCTAGTCACATCAGATACCAAGAGACTAGAATTAGAGAAGATTACTTTGAAAAAATATCATTTCATATAAGTTCCTCATACTTGGCATAACAGTATACTTTAGAGCTGCATTTACCTTTCTTCAAGCAGAGATAATTTTTTAAGTGTACCAACTTATTTGAAGCATAATAACAAGTCTATTATTTGCATTGCACAAATGAGAGACTATTTCTTTACAGATTTTAGTATGCCAGCAATTCACTCATGAAATCCTTAATCAATGAGACTACTTACCTCATTACCAATAAATTTTGAATAGTCAAGAATGGTTTTTGAGTACATACATTCACTTACAGAAATATACAGCGACAGATTCAGAATGGTGGATAGCTTTAAGAAGGTCATTTCCCTCCAATGCTTCAATTACTTCTCCAGATGGGTCTTTCTGCACAAGTAGCCATTCTAAAATGTGGTTCTCATCATACAAATCACCTATCATAAATAAAAAATTAAAAACATTTGACGCAGGAGAAAAAAATTNCATTGAAAGAAAGGCCAATTATTATCTTATTATATAAGAGATTATGTAAAGACTTCTATTCTTTCACTGATGAATGACCAAATTAGATCAAACTCACTCCTGTAAATACAATTTATGAGAAATATAAACAAGTGATTAATGAAAGGCAGAGTTAGAGTCACCCAAGAAAATGGAATTTACTTTTTTGAATAAGTACTGATGCCACCCTACCATGCTCAAAGTAATTTAGTTACCACCATGACTGTGGTAACACATTGTCTTTGTTAAGGGATACAAGTTCAGTTTCTCAGGAGTATGAGCAACTGAATGGAGATAAAAATATTAATTGAATTTTTTTGCTTACATTGAAAAAAGGTAACAAATTTCCCATTATATTTCAGTAGCTGATAATTAGTGTGCATGGTGGTAAAATGTGGCCAAATGCCTACAGGCAAGCACCTTTAGTGTTCAATCCCCTGTAGCTGTAGCAGTTCATCTGCAGAATAATTTTTGGAGATCCCACAGGTTGAATCAGCTAGTAAAAATGTGCAGCAAAGCTACAAGTTAAGTTAATAATAGATGACAGGAGGAATACAACTGGCAGCATTACCATAATTTCATAATTATAGACTAACTATTAGCAGCCTGAACCTGTTAACTCCTAAGGTTTTGATGGTATGTATGGGAGACTACTACTATTACCATGAATGTATAGTTTTTGTTTGTCCATGGTTTTATAAAACTAGTTTTTAAATTAAGGCATACCTGCTCTGAGCTTTACTACTGAAAAAATGTATCTAACTGCATGTTGGATAAACTTTAATGTTTATCTGTTGAAGTATAATCTTGTCTATTTTTGTATGATATGTATTTTGCTTTAAAGTAGTTGCCATTCATTTGTTGGGAGAATAACCTCTTTTCCTTGTGTTTGAATTCCTTTATCCTAATCGGTTTTTGCCCATGTGGTGTATTTGTAATCAGAGTAACAACAGGTTACAGGGCCCAGGACTAGGAATATGCCCAAATTAAGTAGTCATTTCACATATTTTTGTGAATGAATATGGGTGTTGATTTTCCAGTAGCAACAGAAATTATTGTAGACATGGCAGGCTCCACATTGCTGACGTTCAAGAAATTGAAGGGACAAGAGATCTGGAACACATGGAAATTTTTAATGTAAAAGTATTTGGATCATATTGATTTATGGGATGTAATGTGTTACAATAGTAAGATGAAGACTGCAGGTCATGGTAATGTGCTTGTCACTCTTTAGGGTGATGATACACAAAGGGTTATTTCTGATGTATTATATGTGCCTGATTTATCTACTAATCTTCTATCTGTAAGTAAACTTGTTTTCAAGGGTATTTAATGAAAAGGGATGTAAATTGTAGCTTAGGGATAATTTTGAAGTTAATTAGGAGGTAGTTGCCAAAGCTCACTGTATAAATGGTATGTACAAACTCAATTTAGAAGACCCAATGGTGCATGAGACAGAAATAACAGGGATAGTGTGTTCTGCTGCTGATCATTCTGTTGAAATGTGGTATAAGAGGGTTGGTCACCTTAACATTAGATCAAAGAATTTGTTAAAAAATGGTATGGCTGAGGGAGTAGATTTCACAGGATCAGATTATGAGAAACCATGTGAGTCTTGTATGCTAGGGAAGCAATCAAGATAACATTTTAATAAAGCAGGAGGCAGATGGACATCTGAGAAGCTGGAGCTGGTCCATAGCGGCTTTTGTGGTCTGATGCCAGAGACATCTTTTGGTGGTGCTAGGTACTTCCTGACTTTCATTGACAATTACACAAGAAAGACATTTATTTACTTTCTGAAGTCAAAAATGAAGTGTTTGACTATTATAAAGAATTCAAGGTATATGCAGAGAAGCAGACAGGTAACAGTATCAATTCTATTGGAAGTGACAATGGATAGGAATATGTTAACAGGAAGTTCTCAGAATACCTCAAAAGTGAGGGAATTGTTCACCAAAAGACTGTACCAAATTCACCACAGCAGAATGGTGTTGCTGAAAGACCAAATTGAAATATTGCAGAGAAGGCTCATTGTATGCTCCAGGACAAACCTAAGCTCACAGTATTGGGCTGAAGCAGTGAACACTGCAGTATACCTGAAGAACAAGGCACCATCCAGGTCTAAAGTGGGTTCCATCCCAGATGGAAGATGGAGTGGAAATGTATTAAAATTAAATCATTTAAAAGATTTTGGATGTAAAGCATACAGCCATATTACTGACAAATTCAGGAGGAAGTGGGATTCCAAGAGCAAACCTCTAATATTTGTTGGATATTGCGAGGAAACAAAAGGCTAGAGGCTAATTAATCCTGAAAATCCCAGGAAAATCATTAATACTAGGGATGTTGTCTTTGATGAAAATCAGTTCAATTGAGATCTTCCAGACCTCACAAGAATGGATGGAGGTGTTTTGGATTTAGAAGGGCCCTTAGCTGAAGTCAACCATGAAATGATGAAATGACACAACCTCAAGAGCCAACAAATGCTGATGAAAGGATGCTTGTTGAGGAAGGTGAGAGGAGATATCCCCTTAGAGACAGGTAGGCAAAATCATCTGATGACTTCCAGTTGTACACAGTTTTGGATGAAGAACATATTCTGATGACTGTGATCCATGTACTTTTAATCAAGCCATATCTAGTGATAATAATATTAAGTGGAAAAGTGCCATGAAGGACGAATATGAAAATTTGCTTAAAAACGAAGCATGGGTGTTAATTGATCCTCCAGATGAAGTCAATCCAATTAAGTGTAAATGGGTTTTCAAGACAAAGAAAGATGTGGAAGGGAAGATTGAAAGATATTGTGCTTGATTAGTTGCAAAGGGTTTTGATAAAAAATGGGGGATTGACTATGAACAAACATTTTCACCTGTCGTGAGAAATTCAACAATTAGGTTATTACTTGAAATATCTGTTGAGAGGTCTGTTTCCATTGACCATGTACATGTAAAGACTGCATTCTTATAATGAAATCGAAACAAGTAGCGAAGGAAGTAAGATCGATTCTTATTTTTGCTATTTTAATTATAAATTCCGAGAAACATGATTAAAACAAGGAATATTGAAAAGTTTTGTGGTTATACAAGGGGCATGACAAACGCAATTGTTGAGTCCAAGTTCATGCATTTTCATGTAAAAACACATAGGGAATTGAAGACCATGTAAAATCAATTGTAGGATGAAGATAGTTGTATGGGTATGCTATCTTGGACGGGATACTGTTCTTATGGAAATTCCTCATGAGACAACAAGTAAAAGTATCATAATCTTTTGTGTTTCAACGGATGCCTAGCAGTAATGCAATAGCAGTTATGGCAAAGGCACACTCAGCATGGTTTAAATGCTTGGCACGCTTTCTTGTTCAGAGGAGGCGGCAATGACATTTCGCCAGAGTGACGTCATCATTATAGGCCCCCATGTATGTCCTTCCCCAATACATTTAGGAAAAATCGCCCTCACTTATTTTTTAAATCCTTTAAAAAGTGTGTAGGGAAAATTTCAACTGTATAATATCAAATTTTTAGAAGGAGATAGATTTTTAATTCAGACACTTATCAAAGGTTAATAAATCACATTCAGATCTCAGAAACATGGATTACGCTTCAGGACACCATACCACATTTTTGCTAAAACTTTGGTTTTATTGTGACTCCTAGTCATTGTTCCACAAAGGTGTGAAGATGACCGAGTCATGGATTTGGGCAAATTTACCATGTTTTGATTTGGTTTGTGTCAACTCGGATTAAGCAGGAAATTCATATTGACTCATTATGTATATAATTTTAAAGACAAGGAAATACTCTTTTAAATGATGTATGACATGTCCCATTATAATAGCAGATCATCAAAGGGGAACATGTCAAAATCCAGATCTATACTATTTTCAACCTGACAGTAGAGGATCACATCTCTAATGATTTTTTGAATTTCATTTCTTTATCTTATTGCTTTGGGATTATGAATTTTCCCACCCCTCATATTGCAAAGTTCCTTTTTAAGAACTGTTTAATTTTCTCTATAAGAGCTTTATTGAGAAATTAAATTATTCTACCACTAAACCAAGAACAGTTCATAAAGGTATTATTTCTTATTATGCCATGAAGTGTAGTCTTCTATAATAACTTATGGTTTCAAGTTGCAGTCAATTCAGGACAATATTAGGACACCACATTGGCGACGAGGATGCCGAATTTAATGGAAAGGTTTCTCCCGGGGGAGGACAACTGGGAGTNCATCATCAATATCACCTGAAGCAAGATGTAAGTTATGTTTCAAATAAAAGATTCTTTTATCTTATGGATATCATTATTTTACTTACCGTCATAGTTAATGTATTTTCCTTTCCTGAAGTAAGTAATTCCTGGTGGATTTCTAAAACCATACTTTTTCTTATTTTTTAAATCCTTTAAAAAGTGTGTAGGGAAAATTTCAACTGTATAATATCAAATTTTTAGAAGGAGATAGATTTTTAATTCAGACACTTATCAAAGGTTAATAAATCACATTCAGATCTCAGAAACATGGATTACGCTTCAGGACACCATACAACATTTTTGCTAAAACTTTGGTTTTATTGTGACTCCTAGTCATTGTTCCACAAAGGTGTGAAGATGACCGAGTCATGGATTTGGGCAAATTTACCATGTTTTGATTTGGTTTGTGTCAACTCGGATTAAGCAGGAAATTCATATTGACTCATTATGTATATAATTTTAAAGACAAGGAAATACTCTTTTAAATGATGTATGACATGTCCCATTATAATAGCAGATCATCAAAGGGGAACATGTCAAAATCCAGATCTATACTATTTTCAACCTGACAGTAGAGGATCACATCTCTAATGATTTTTTGAATTTCATTTCTTTATCTTATTGCTTTGGGATTATGAATTTTCCCACCCCTCATATTGCAAAGTTCCTTTTTAAGAACTGTTTAATTTTCTCTATAAGAGCTTTATTGAGAAATTAAATTATTCTACCACTAAACCAAGAACAGTTCATAAAGGTATTATTTCTTATTATGCCATGAAGTGTAGTCTTCTATAATAACTTATGGTTTCAAGTTGCAGTCAATTCAGGACAATATTAGGACACCACATTGGCGACGAGGATGCCGAATTTAATGGAAAGGTTTCTCCCGGGGGAGGACAACTGGGAGTCGTACGAGGAACGTTTAGAACAGTTTTTCATCGTAAATGACCTAAGATCGGAACCACAACACGCGGAGAAGAGGAAGGCGATACTACTTTCGTCGTTGGGAAAAGAGTCCTACGAAACTTTGCGTGACTTGTGTGAACCAAAGAAGCCCGCAGAGCACACTTACGAGGCCCTTACAGAAATTTTGAGGTCCCATTACAGTCCCAAGCGCTCGGTAATCGCTGAGAGACATAAATTCAATCAGCGAAAGCAANATTTAAATTATGTGACTTCCATTACAAAAGCATATTACCTAGTTTTTTACAATTTGCCTTATCTTACAGGATGAACAATACTATGTCTGCTAAAATAGGAGGTTTTCAGCACATATTTATAAGCTGAAAAGGGAAGCATCATTAAGAAAACAAATTGGCTCTATAAAGATAGAACTGTAAAACTAAATTAAATTTAGTACATTTTTTTACTCTCCTATCTCCATCATCATATCTTATTTATCAGTTAATTATAGATTCCATCAGTCACTGATGGATACAGGAAATACTTGTGAAGTTTATTATTATATCATCAAGAAAACTGCTTATATCTGCCTTCTATCTGCTATATCCTCAACAGTTGCACTATCTGGATTGCTTAAGTATTACCTGGAAATAACGAGGAATGATAGAGAAAATTTCATCATTAACTCTAGCCCCAGTAATATATTGTAGATCTCAGAACATCATACAAGAGCTGCCATAAGATGGAGTATTTAGGATTAATTGATATGCTATTATTATTAAGATACGTCTTGAATTATTTTCAAGTGTACAGATAACCAAAAGGAGAAGACTTATCCAGAAATTTGCTATAAACTGGTATTTTGTTGTAATCAGCATCTTGTAGTGGTCTCCTGATCTGCTAATAAGTTTTTAGAGAATATAAACTTGGTTTTCTTATGCAAGTCGTCATCTTGATGTTCTAAAATCTGTTTAATAAATACTTTTCATTAGATCCATTTTTCCTGTTTTCCATGATCTTAGAGCAAAATAAATGCTNGAGACATAAATTCAATCAGCGAAAGCAAGGGAAGGAGGAATCCGTTTTGCAGTTCGCCGCAGGGTTGAGAAAAAGTTCTCGTTTCTGCAAGTACGGTCCATTCCTCGACCAAGCCTTACGAGATCAATTTATCTTGGGGTTAAGGGAGTCTGCGATAGTCCAGTCGCTGTACTTAGAAGAGGAAAGCTTGAAGTTCGAAAAGGCGGTAGAAATAGCCTATTCGAGAGAGAAAGCATCCGAAAACGCGGAAAGTAACGGGAAAGGCGAGATTAAATTCCCGGAAAACGACCGCATGGCAGCTATTGCGGAACCGGAAGTATTCGCTATCCGAAGACGAGTGAATCGGAAGCCGAATCCTGGACCATCGAGGAGAAGGAACGTGGAAAGGTGTTTTTGTTGCGGCCGGGAGGGACATCTTTCTACTTCCTGTAGATTCCGCACATATAGATGTGACAACTGCAAGGAGATTGGACATCTGAAAGCTGTCTGCGATAGGAGTGGTCCCAGAGCGACAAGGAGCAGAAATAGCAAAATCTTTCACCAAGAACTGAGGGAAGACGAGCATACTGGAGAGAGTAACGCGTCTTCGGAGGAAGAATTCCACCTGCCGCTATTCAGTGTGAAAGGTATGAGATCAGTTGAAGACGGACCGTGGAAATTAGATTTGACTGTAAATGACTGTACCTTGTAAATGGAAATAGACTCTGGATCGGCGATATTGGCCATATCAGAGAAGTGCTATCGAGACAATTTCGCGAAATTGCCTTTACGGAAAACAAAGGTTCGACTAAGGTCATATTCAAATGATTTAATAGTTCCCTTAGGCGTCTTGACAGTCGACGTCGCACGAGATGGCGAAACTATAAGATTGCCATTGTACGTTATTTCAAATGGAGGGCCTCCACTACTTGGTAGAGACTGGTTTAAATCATTAAAGTTACCAAATCCGGTGTACAATCTGTCAATTTCCTCGGACCAAATTATCAATGAATTGTGTTCAACGTTTAAGCAACTTTTTAGTGAAGAACTAGGGGCTTTTAACAAAGGTATTTTTAAATTGCATCTCAAGGAGGGGTCAAAACCGGTATTCTGTCATTCGAGGTCACTAGCATTTGCCTTGAGAAACAATGTTGACATAGAAATTGACAAACTCGTTCAGCAAGGAATCCTGTACCCAGTTGAATTCAGTGCATGGGCCACCCCAATATTCCCAGTTATTAAACCAAATGGAAAATTGAGAATCTGTGGTGACTTTAAAGTTACGGTGAATCCACCATTGGAAGTTGAATATTATCCATTGCCAAGAGTGGAGGAACTATTTAGTAGATTAGAGGGTGGGCAGAAATTCTCAACAATTGACTTATCCCAAGCTTTTCAGCAGTTAAGGTTGGATGAAAAGTCACAGAAGTTATGTACAATCAATACTCATAGAGGGTTATTTAGATATACTAGGCTTCCCTTTGGAGTTGCTTCAGCCCCCGCACTTTTTCAGAGGACAATGGATCAGGTTGTGCAAGGATTAAAAGGGGTTGCATGTTTTCAGGATGATATAATCGTAACTGGTAAGACAAATCAAGAGCATTTGTCAAATTTTGAAGCAGTTTTAAAGAGGCTTCAGGACCATGGGTTTACTGTAAACAAGAACAAATGTAAATTTATGAGGGATTCTGTTGATTTCTTAGGCCATACAATAGATATGAATGGTCTTCATGCTTCCGAGAGCAAAGTGGCTGCCATTCTAAATCATTTATCATCCACCTTGGCACCACTACATCAGCTGCTGCAGAAAGATTTTAGATGGGAATGGACAAGGCAATGTAATTCTTCATTCAAAGCAGTCAAAGACCTAGTTTCTTCAACTAAAGTCTTAGCCCATTATAGTCAATCACTACCTGTAATTCTTGAGTGTGATGCTTCCCCATATGGTATAGGTGCAGTTATATCCCACAAATTCCCAAATGGTGATGAAAGACCCATTGCCTTTGCATCTAGGTCCTTAAATAAGCAAGAGAGGAGGTATTCACAAATAGAGAGGGAAGCTTTAGCTATAATTTTTGCTGTGAAGAAATTTCAGCTTTACCTTTTTGGAAGAAATTTCACTCTAAGGACAGACCATAAGCCATTGACTTTCAATTTTGGAGAGAAGAGAGGTATTCCCCAAATGGCTGCAAATAGACTACAGAGATGGGCTGTTATTCTCCAGGCATACAATTACAAAATTGAGTATGTTAGATCCACAGACAACAAGGTGGCAGACAGTCTGTCAAGGCTACCTCTTCCCATTGAAGAGCCAGAAATTCAGGAACTATCATTTTTACAAGCAGGTGAGATAGAATTTTTACCTGTGACTGTTAAAAATATTCAACAAGAATCTAGAAAAGATCAGACAATCA
>KZ309172.1:172767-195866 GCA_000376725.2 Ladona fulva | reverse complement strand
TGAGGACCTCGGACGGCAGGTTGTGCCACTATGTGGAGACTGCCAGTCTTGCTCACAAAGCATTCCCTTAACAGTGTGAGAGAGACGCGGCACGGTAGTTCAGTGGTTAGAATACCTGCCCGGAAAGTGGGAGACCTGGGTTCGAGTCCCAGTCGTGTCGCTATTTTTCACACTTGTTATTCCTTTTAAATAAATCAAAGAAATGGCTGTGAATAAATATCATTCTTTCAAGTTTTCACAGAGGTACTATTATTTTTTCTTATATGGCATAGCTCATCAAAATGTATCTATGTTCATCAAAATGAAAGGTCTACATTTTCAATTAAAACTTTTCATAATGCAGTGAAATCCATTTAAAGTGCTCCTGCTCCAAATACTATCCTACTTAATACACTTTTCTCTTGATCCAAGTCTCTTTAGCATGAAACACAGTCAAAATCCTGCTAAAGATGCTCTGCTAACTGCTTATGTGGTACATTTTTCCCATTCCCAGATGTACTGCATCCCTCTATAGACAATCATCCACCTCATTTGATAGAGAAAAATTGTTTACATTATCAGTATCACCATCCTTCTCTCTCCTCTTCCGCTTTGCCTTGTCGCTGAGAATGTTCCTTTTGACTCAATTGTTTACAATTGCTGATTTGTAAGAAGAAAATTAGGATATCACAACGCAGAGCAATTTCCATTCCACTGTTGGAGCTGATCAGGTGAGATGTTACCTATTAGTCTTGTCTTAGGATAGAACAATAGATTAAAAATTTGCTTTGTAGTGTCCCGTTTCATTAAAGTCTCACATCGTAAACAAATACAACAAACCAGAGTAACACTGCAGTGTTACATTGACTTGGAGAGATCATGCTCTGTGATGGCCTCTCACCACTTTTAAAAATTGTTTTGTGTAGAAAATGGTCAAAATGAGGTGACAAAGGAAAGCATGCTCTTTGTTAAAAAAGATGACTATTCTTCAAAAGTATTATGAGCCAAAAACCTTTCCCTTATTTTACAATGTATAAGAAACTAAAAGCTGTCATATCCTGGTTATGATGCTATCCTGCTTATAATATGGTTTTTACTTGGTACTTCCGAATAGTGTCTTAACTGAGTTTTCCTATACTTAGTATACACTAGAGATGCACTGAGGCTTTGCTTTAACCTTTATATTTGGTCAAATCTTGTATTCAGCTTTGGCCTTGGACTCAGCAAAATGGCTACTACTGATCTTTACAGCTCAATGGTTAAACATTGTCTTAATCAAGTAGTAGTAGTAATTTTAAAAGTGCTTTGACAGGTCATTTTGTGCAAGGGCCCCCACTGGGAACTGAACCTGGGACTGCTTGCATCAAAATTGAACATGTTACACACTTGGCCATCTGGAGGTCCTGTATTAATCATGTTTATGTTTCATTATTTTTATTTATGTTTCATTTAGAATCATCTTCATAGTGGCTTAAGGTGCATAAAATGATGCTACAAAGTAATTCTTTTTGAATTTGCGACATGAGATGCAGTGAACTTGAAATAATCTTTATTTTAATATTTATTTTAAAATTGGGTCAAATATGTAGAATATTCAAGATTGTGAGGCCTTGTGCCGTGCGTAACTGGCCCTGCCTTTACAGCCACCGTGGTAATAAGGGAACACATAGCATTATTTGCAAAGAAGTGCACAACAATAGATGGAGGAGTATGGCTGATGTATTGTGCTGCATTGGATTGGACCACATGATGTACAGTCATGAGCAAAAAAACTCAAAAATTGCGGGTAACATAAGATTCGGGATACTCTTAAAATTCCTTCACTGTAACACATGTTGCAACACTGTAAGGAGACCATGTCAAACATAACAGTACATATATTCGCTGCAAGGATTCGGTTTAAAGAAATGGTAGGAGCATTCCGAGCGGCTCCCGTAGCTGTCACCCATTTAGAAAGACGGACCTAATTTTAAGAAAGACATTGTTGGAAACGTTGCGTATACGCGATGATAGCTCAAAATGTATGAGTTATAGACAGTGCAGATTGAATGAATTCGCAATTTAGAATCGTCAATCAAGTCGAATACGTCTTTTTACCACAAAATAACGTTATGGACCTCCGACTCGCTGATTCTCTAACGGAAGGAGAACAGGTGCATGGAGCAGTCGTATTTTCTTACCTACTGTCACCAACATTATCACAAATATGCCCGATATGTAATCTCAGAAAACTGTTCCAAAAAGTGATGGCGAACCTTATCTCGGATATTTCACATGGATCTTTAGTAATAATATTTCTATTAGAACTAACCTTTGCAATGTTACGTAAGTGGGTTCAGGTATTGAAAGTAATGAAACAGGAAGTTAACGACTTCGTAAATGTTATTAGGGATTATTTTATTATTCGGTGCTGATAACGTTTTCGGTAATATGTGTAGATTGTTTTAGGGTGTTTTTCATTATTGTTGCCTTAACTTTCATCGATACAAAATTTGAAAGTAATTAATTAGTAAATTAATCGAAAGCGAACACCGAAGGGATCTGCGATCAATATTAAAAGGTAATACATTCATTCTTTCAGAAATGAGTTCGGATGCAGGTGATCCAAATTCCTCCTGATGCACCGCTTATTACTCCTTAGCAACTTCTCTTAAAGAAAAACCAATCAACTCTAGAGTGAAATATTATGCTAAGGGAGCATAATATGTTCTGCGGTAATTCCTGGGAATGTGAGCGGAAAGAAGTTTTAAATGAATATATGTTCTTTAAATCTCCTAACCGAATTTTGTGTGTGCGATAAGTTCTTATCGAGGCTATAACTAAAAATCATAAATGCTAAGGAATGAAGAAAGAATATTCTAATTTCCCTTGCAACTTTGTTCCACAAATTCCGGCGAATATGATAAAATTTAATCATAAATGCCTTTTCCTTGCCTGCAGTTTACTTCTTTGGTGCACTTTACTTCCTATTTACTAAATTACTTCCTATTACGTGACAGAACTTAGCTATAAGTGTTCCTTCTTCTTATCTACTTCAAGAATACAGTAATTTGTAATAATAATCAAGAAATACTAAGACCTCACAAATAATTCCTATACCGAAAGGCACGCTTTGCATGGGAACCCTACTGATTACTAAGGAGCGCCAGGGTTCCCAAACCTTTACTCACCCCACAACCGCGCTAGAAACAATGCAGAAATGGCCACAAATTCCGGCGAATATGATCAAATTTAATCATAAATGCCTTTTCCTTGCCTGCAGTTTACTTCTTTGGTGCACTTTACTTCCTATTTACTAAATTACTTCCTATTACGTGACAGAACTTAGATATAAGCGTTCCCTTTCGTTATCTACTTCAAGAATACAGTAATTTGTAACTCTCGATTTACTATTCTACATTCCGAGGCATTCCTTATGGCGTAATAAAAAATGGTCGTCGAAAGAGAAATTACTAGGTTGACGATTACGTTATTGCCTATTTGTGGAATCTCCGAGATAAGGTTCGCCATCACTTTTTGGAACAGTTTTCTGAGATTACATATCCGACATATTTGTGATAATGTTGGTAACAGTAGGTAAGAAAAAATGGAACATATTTGTGATAATGTTGGTGACAGTAGGTAAGAAAATATGACTGCTCTATGCACCTGTTCTCCTTCCGTTAGAGAATCAGCGAGTCGGAGGTCCATAACGTTATTTTGTGGTAAAAAGACGTATTCGACTTGATTGACGATTCTAAATTGCGAATTCATTCAATCTGCACTGTCTATAACTCATACATTTTGAGCTGTCATCGCGTATACGCAACGTTTCCATCAATGTCTTTCTTACAATTAGATCCGTCCTTCTAAATGGGTGTCCGCTACTGTAGCTGCCCGCGATGCCCCTACCATTTCATTAAACCGAACCCTTGCAGCGAATATAAGTACCGTTATATTTGAGGTAGACTCCATACAGTGTTGCAACATGTTCCGCAGAAGGAGTTTTAAGGGTATCCCGAATCTTATGTTACCTGCAACGTTTTTGAGTTTTTTTTGCTCATGACTGTACAGATGGGACTTGTTGTGGTAATTCACCGAAACCAATGGGAAAGTTGCAGTGGGAGATGGCGCTCCTTTGAAGGTAGTGGGGAAAGGAAATGTGGAATATGATACCAATAAGAACAGTGTAGCTGTGGTGTCATTCCAGAAACGGCACAGCCAGCTTAGACACCTATGTGAGAGGGCGATGGGGGTACTCAGTATTCTGGAGAAATGTATGGGAAAAGGGAAGAAGGGAGAGAGGGAAGATTTTCTCCCATGTATCCATCGAAAGATGAGTGAACCTTTTCCTGTTAGAGTTTGAGAAAAGGCCAGATCCACCAGATCCACTCAGATATCATGGGTCCATTATTGCTAACGTCTCTTGGCATATCAGAGGTTCATAATCATGTTCATAGATGAAGCATTGCAATATATGATAGCTGTGGCCATTGCCAGGAAAAGTGATGCTCTAGGGAAGTTCAAGAACTTCAAGGAAAGGTCCGAAGTTTTGCATAGGAGGAAAATTAGAGTTCCAGACAGACCAGGGGACTGAATAAGCTGAGAAGGACATCCAGAAATTCTTGAGAGAATGTGGGATTATACACAGAAGGTCAGTTGCACACATCCCACAACAGAGAGTGGGCCATCTTGACATTAGGGAATGTCATGAGATGTCTGCTAGTAGAATCTGGTGTCCCTCTCTCATTCTAGGTGGAAGCACTCCAGACTGCATGCCATGTGAGAAACTGATGTCCATCTCAGCTGCTGAACTTTGTCACACCCCTGAAGGTATGGAATGGATGAGTCTTGCAGAGGAGTGATGTAGATTACATCAGGGTGTTTGGTTGCCAGACATTAGACTGGATACCCAAGGTCCAACAAGAAGGCAAGATGACATTAAGGGTGTGGGAATGCATCATGCTTGTGTATGATGAGGGCATCAAGGGATGCATCCATGGGACAACAAAGGGAGATATGTCATAATCTGCAGAGATGTAAGGTTTAGAGATCATATTTTTCCCTTCAAATCCATATTTGATTCCAAATGTAACTTGCCTATATGGCAGGAGGTGGATGCAGAGGAAGGACCAAATGACCAAGAGGAACAGTATACTGTACCTGAGACATCAACTCTGATGACTTACAGGGGATGCTGGACTGAGGAGAGGGGCCAGAGATGGGCTCAGGCTGATCAAGGAAGGAAAGAAAATTGCAAAGGAACTGCCACTTGCCTAGCTGCAATTTGGTACAAGGGAAGACAATGGACATTGAAGTGCCAAGCAGGGAGGGTGAAGCATTAGGTACCCCACAATCAGAAGACTGGAAGGTAGCCATATTGGAAGAACTAAGCAACATGAAGAATTAAGGGACATGGACCATTGTATGCCAACCAGAGGGTTTGAATATATTTGGGAGTAAATGAGTATATACAGTAATGAGGGCAGAGGGAAAAATTATGCAAAATAAAGCCAGATTAGTGGCACAAGGGCACTGTAAGATATATGGGATTGAATATCTTGAAACATTCAGCCCAGTGGTACAGAAGAAGACCTGAGGATACTTAGCGGTTGAGCATATTGATGTGGTAGGTGCATATCTTAACAGCAGTTTAGATACACCAGTGTATATGGAGCAAGCTCCAGGGTTTGCTGTAGATGATCCTAACCTTTTTGAATGCAAACTAAATAAAAGTATGTATAGTCTCATGGAGTCTAGGAGAAACTGGAATGAATATTTACATGGAATATTTGTTGATTTAGGAATAAGCCAATGCTCAATGGATTCTTGTGTTTATGTTAAATATAATGTAATTGTTACTGTCTATGTTGATGATTTTCTTTTGGTGGGTAAGAGGGAGTTTATTGCTGCAATTAAGATATCATTATGTGAACTGCTGAATGTAACTGACTTGGGAGATGTATGTAGGTTTTTGTCAATGGGGGTCACAAAACATAAAAGAGAGGTGTTGATAGTAGACCAGGAAGCATATATTAATGAGTTGTTAAATGAATTATCTATTTGAAACATTGACAGAAACCAGCCAGATGGTTTTTCTGAATCATGATATAGGAAAGCTGCTGTATGCTTACTATATGCAGCAACTACTATAAGGCTGATATTTCAGATGGTGCTTCTTATGTTAGTCAATTCTGTGGAAGTCCCAATTCAGCTTATTGGAATAATTTCAAACATATCTTGTGAAATTTGTAGGGGACCAAACATAATGGTTTGCATTTCAGGAACTGGTGAATATATAAAAGTATATACTGATTCTGACTATGCAAATGACAGAATGGATGCAAAGTCTATTTCAGGATATGCAATTAGTATGGCAGGTGAAGTTATGTGTTAGCATTGTAGGAAACAAGAATGTGGCATCATCCAGTGCCCATGCAGAATACATAGCCATGTATGAGAGAGTAACTGAGTTTCAGCGGTTAAGAGGTTTTCTGCAGGAAATAGGACAAGAAAGATTTTTGCCCAAACCTTGTCCAATGTATATGAACAGTACAGGAGCCATTAGCATATCTGGCAACAATTCCATTTCTGACATATCTGAATACATGAAATGCCATTATTTCAATTTCAATTTTATTTAGCCAAGGACTACAAAGCAGTATAGGCATTGTCAAGCAAGCAGGGAATACAAATAAGAGCATAATTACAATTAAAATAAAATCACATAATATACAGAGAATACATACAAAGTTAACAAAGGATGGGGAAGAGGAGGGAAATGTTACTAAGACAAAAATTTGGTACTCATGAAAAAAAGAATTAAGTAAAAGAACGAGTAATGAGATTTTCAATTGTCACCAAGATATTCTTGGATACTGTAATAGGCCTTTCGTGAAAGGAGCCTCATGACTTTATTTTTAAAAGATTTAGTACACAAGCAGTCTTTGATGGTTGCAGGAAGTTTGTTGTAACTGAGAGAGATTGAGTGATGAGGGGCTTTAAGGGAGAGGGAAAGTGAGTGGTCATAAAGGTGAATATCATTATTTTGGCGAGTATAATGAGAATGGAGTTGAAAGGAAAAAGATGAAGATTATTTTTTGCAAACATGGCACAAGAAAGAATATAGATACAGGGAAGAGTGGGAAACTTTAAATGTAGAAAAAGAGGACGTCCAGGAGTTCTGATAGACATGTTTAGAAGAGCTTTTATGGCTCTCTTTTGTGCAGAGAAGGCTTTGATTGCCAAGGGAGAGTTTCCCCAGAATATAATTCCATAAGATAAGTGAGAGTAAATGTTGGCATAATAAACGGCAGTAAGAGATTCTAGAGAAACAATCTTGACTAACCTTCGAATGAGAAAAATGTTGCTTGAAAGCTTGCTGGTAAGTTGAGTGATATGGTGAGACCAATCTAGATCATCCCTAATGTATAGTCCAAGGGTTTTGACGGAATCTGAGCAAGTGATGTTACTGTTGTTTACTTTAAGTAAAGGAGTAGTATTTGGAGGAGAAATTTTTGTATGAAATTGAAGAAACACAGTTTTATTGTCATTTAAGTGAAGATTGTTATCACTGCACCATTTGGCCATTGATTCAACTGATTTCCTGGTGCTGAAATATAGACCACTCAGTGTTTTGGAATGGCTGATGGTGGTAGTATCATCAGCATAGAGTACAACATTTGTGTTTGAAAAGGCACTTGGTAGATCATTGATAAATATTATGAACAATAAGGGCCCAAGAACGGATCCTTGGGGAACTCCAGAGTTTAAGGAGAGAGGTTTAGAATATATATAATGTTTGATATTAGCTGCAACAGTTGGTATTTTGACAGTTTGGTGACGGCCAGACAGAAAGGACATAATCCATTGTAGTGCGACACCGTTAATTCCTAGGTTCTTCAGTTTCATGAAAAGGATTTCATGGTTTATGGTATCAAAAGCTTTGCTAAGGTCGAAGAAGGTCCCCAGGACAAATTCATTACTATTTAAAGAGGAAATGATTTGCTGAATAAGTTGATAGGTAGCAGTGGTGGTGGAACAGTTATTTCTAAAGCCATGTTGCGATTGGTTAAGTAGGCGAAAATGATTTAAATATTTCATCAGACGAGAGTATAAGAGTTTTTCCAGGATTTTGGAGAAAACTGATGGAATTGAGATGGGACGATAGTTGCAAGAATCTGTGTACGATCCTTTTTTGTGGACAGGAGTAACAAGAGCAAGTTTTAGGATAGATGGGAAGTGACCTTCACATATGGAAGAGTTAAAAATGCTAGATAATGGGGAAGCAATCAAAGATGCAGCCTGCTTGATGATGGCCATAGGTATCTCATCAAAACCTGGTGACCAACTGTTTTTGAAAGAAAGAATAACCTTTGAGATTTCATCAGGGACTGATGGGAGTAAAAATATTGATTGAGACACAGATATTGATTGGGAAGCCTGTAAGTTTGGCCTGGGAGATGAGAGGCAGAATTGATGATTAAAATTGTTAGCAATGTCCAAGGGATTGGAAGACAAGGAGTCCTGAAAGTTAACAGTATCAGGAAACTGTACAACAGTTTTGGCTTTGGAGAGATTTTTGATGATGTTCCAGGCAGCTTTTACTCTATTATTAGATGAAGAAATATAATTGCCATCGGAATCGGAAGCTTTAGTGCCGGAGATAAAATTACGGCGTGGTTGCCTTCGCGTTATCGTGTGCCACTGATTAATTTCACTAACTGCATTAACCACTTCTGAATCTTCTGAAATAACCGCACGAGATGTGGAAACGTTCACAACATTTTCAGGGGATTGATTATTTCTAACAACTCGCTTATTGGGGATTGGGCGGGAAAACTTAGGATCACTTTTAACATGTTCACCAACAGTGGATGGTTCAGTGCCGCTTGAATTCAGAGAAAATGTATCGTTCTTGGCAGTCACCTTTTCGTTTGCAATCACCTGATTTACAATTCTATTGCTATTTGAACTTTTGAAGGAATTTAACTCCGCCTTGATCACCTTCAATTCCAACGTCGTTAGTTGGTTCACGGTACTGATACAATCAAGAGTACACTTCAAGCAAGACCAATGGATCGACTCAGACTCTTTGAGGATCTTATAAGACACTTCATTTAAAGCAGTACATTTTAAATGAAACGTTAAATTGCAGAATGCACACACAATAACTCTATCACTATTTGTAAAGTGAATTGTAGGGTTAAAAATGGTTAAGTTGTGTTCTCATATGTTAAATTGAGTGATAATCAGGCAGATCCATTTACCAAGCCTCTGCCAAGTCCTAAGACTAAAGAATTCTCTTTTAAATTTGGTATATTTAGATGGGGTGATTATTTTTACATTTTTTGTGTATGTTGCCTTCTAAGGAGAGGAGTTATAAATGATGCATAGGACGTGTTTAGGTTAGCAGTGTGTATATAGTTATTCAGTTGTTTTTTCCTGTATGTGTAACTATCTTGGTAGGTGGTGTTTTGGAGGGAAATAAATGTGTTCATTGACAATAATCAAGGAATCCATGTATTTTTTCATACTCTTCATTTTATACCTGCTTCTGGCACTTATTAGAGTATTCCCAACCCTTAAGTAGTAGTTTAGCAGTAATGTAATTTAGCTGCATTTGTTTACCCATATATTTCTCCTGATAAACCCAAATTTTGATGCTAGATAACTTACTGGGCACAAGCATGATTCCATGTATGGCCTTTTGCCTCTATCAACAGTTCCTCACATTAAATCACTAACCACAATTAGGAAAAAAGATTTCAGAATGTCATTTGGCACAACATAGGATTTATGAGAGGAAGTACATACATATGTATGTGAGTATCTTTAAAAATAGAGAGTATTTGTTTCAGTGAAATTTTAAGGCATTCAGGATAAGTGATTAAAATTATTCTACTTGACAAAAACAGGTTTGCTCTGAGATCTATTTTCTTGTAAACCTAAGTGCTCTTAGACAAGGTTACATTGAAAATCCCCTATCAAATAGCCTTCGTTGTTCATCCATGAATCAGTCAGACTGAAGGGTCATTTGATACATTATCATTACTTGGATACTTCAGTTTATCAAGTTAAAAAATTAACAAGATATATTGATAGCTCTTTTGATCAAGCTATTGAAATGTCAATGATTATTTCTTGGAGAGATATTATTTCCACAGAGATTTCAGTGAGCATTATCAAGGGCTGTGTAATTACTAGAGTTTGTTATTTATAACATTAAGTGGCTTAACTTTGAAGTTGAAATTGAGATCTTCAAGTAATGGACTGATGAGAGTCTATGCCAAGACTATTGTCATCAATCTTCTACCTGATGGAAAGTTCATTTTCCTTAAGTTTTCCTTCTTAATGCCACTTCATTTTTCTTGATGACTGACATCTTTCTTGTATTGAACCAGTGTGTAGAGGGATGGAGAGTACTCCCATGGTATCTCAGCCTGTCATAAGAGGCAACTAATCGAGTGGGGAGAAAACGATCCCCAGGAGCAGCAAGGGCTGAGTCTGGACAGTGACGTGGATCAACTAATACTGCTTCTTTTTTGATTTTCCATGCAAATTTTCTTTTTGCCCCCCCCCTCTCTGTCTTTAGCCAACTATACATTGTTTTCTTATTTCCATTAAAAAACGATTTACCTATAAACATTGTAGAACTCAACTTAAAAATTGGACAACATTTTGTAGTCAACTTATATCTCTCATCAGTATCATAGACACTAATAACATTAATTACAGTAAAATCTTAGAAATTTTTAAAATTTTTAGAATGAATTACAAATAATAAAGAATTATTTTCGGTGTGTGTAAAAGCCAGATAACGGTGATGCAAAATGATGAACATAAAGGAGAGGTTGCAGAATCAATGGTTCTGAGACTTAGTTGTAATCTATCTCCTTTGGTATTTAATCTGCATATAGATTCATCATAAAAAGGACACAAAAGAGGACTGAAGAGGAAGTAATATCACAGTTGAGGGAGAAGTATCACAGACTAAGGTTTGCAATTGAAATTGCAGTTCTTACTGAGACACTCAGAGTTAGAGAAGATCAGGAAAGCAAATGCATACATATTTATCTGTTAAGAATTTTTCAAGAAATAGTGACACTCCTTTGAAATTGAGATGAATAATGAAAGGGTGTCATATGACTGTTGAAATTTAATCAGGTTTGTTTTTTGTATGCAATTTGTATGTTTGTAGTATGACATCAATGCCATCTGGTGTATTGTATGTGAGATATAATTATCATATTTCATTTGTATTGTTTTTTCTTGTACCCATGATGTGCATTAAAGTTAGTCACCATGTGCTTGTTGATGGAATGAGATCATTTCACTGTATTCTATCCCTTTCCAAATCCGTTGCTGTCCACATGGCTTGTTCTAAACTCATGTAACAACAGGTCCCAGAACTAGGAATATGCTTGTATTAAGCTGTTATTTTGTTTGATATCGCAGATGAATCCGGATTTAGATTTGCCAACAGTAACGCTGGTAATTGCAGACATGGCTGTCTCCACACTGCTGACATTTGAGAAACTTAAGGGTTAGGAAAACTGGAATACCTGGAAATTCATTATGGAGAAATATCTTGATTATGACAATTTATGGGACATTACAAGACCCGATGATGACCCAGAAGACCCAGTTCCAGTAGAAATACAGAATGAAAAGGCGAAGCAGTGAAAGGCAATATGTAAGACTGCACTCATGGTGGAACCTTGCTGCATACCGCATGTGAGAACTGCAAAGATGCCAAGGGAAGCGTGGAAGTATTTCCAAAGCGCATATGAAGACAAAGGGCTGATGAGGCGATTGAGGCTCCTACAGAAGTTGTTTTCCATTAAACTGGAAGAATACAACAGCATGCAGGCAGGCTTACGTGATGGAGGTTATGCTGTTAGCCCAGCAGATCGGAGACATAAGCGATCCTTAACAAGACGAATTCATTGGGGTAATTATGCTCAGCGGATTAACATCATAGTACGACCCAATGGTGATGGCATTGGAAAGCAGCAGCGTTAAGATCACCAGTGACTTGGTGAAAGGTAAGCTTCTGCAGGAAGATGCAAAAAGGAAAGATGACCCTGAAAAGGTGCTATTGGCAAGTACCTATAAAAGACCTCAATTTAAGTGTTTTAATTGTCAAAAAATGGGACACATAAGTAAGAACTGCAGATTTAAGAGGGTCTTGCAAGAACCGAAGCCTGTGAAAGAATATTTTCCGAAGGGTAAAGCAAAGGAAAAAGGCAAGAAGAAGAATTTTTCTCTCTTTTCTGCACTTTCTGCGAAGGTGGAATCTAGTGGGTGGTATGTAGATTCAGGAGTAATATTGCATATGACTATGCATCAAAATTGGTTGACTGATCTCGAACAGGAGTCCTTGCCCATGACTGTGACTGTGGCTAACAACAGCAAGATGAAAACTGCTGGTCAGGGTAATGTGCATGTAAAACTGAAGGGTGATGATACAGAAAGAATTATTTCTGATGTTTTATATGTTCCTGACTTGTCCACTAATCTTTTATCTGTCAGCAAACTTGTTTCTAAGGGTATTAATGTGATTTTTAGTAGTAATGGATGTCAATTGTACCTGAATGATAATTTCAGAGTTAATGGGGAAATAATTGCCACAGCAGATTGTGTTAATGGGATGTTTAAACTAAATGTTGAAGACACCAAGGTGCATATGACTGAGAATGCAGAGATGGTATGTACAGCAAAAAATGATTATTCTGTTGAATTGTGGCACAAACGTCTTGGTCATCTAAATATGAGGTCAATGAACTTGTTGAAAAATGGCATGGCTAAAGGTGTTGAATTCACAGGGTCAGACAATGAGAAACCATGCAAGTCTTGTGTTTTAGGGAAGCAATCGAGACTACCTTTCAGCAAAACCGGTGGCAGAAGGAGAGCTGAAAACCTTGAACTGATCCATAGCGATTTGTGTGGACCAATGCCGGAGAGATCTTTTGGTGGTGCAAGGTACTTTCTTACCTTCATTGATGACTTCACAAGGAAGACATTCATATATTTTTTGAGATCCAAAGATGAAGTCTTTGAATATTTCAAAGAATTTAAAGTATTTGCAGAAAAGCAAACAGGTAACCAAATCAAATCTATTAGAAGTGACAATGGCAGGGAGTATGTGAATAAGAATTTTCTTAAATACCTCAAGAGTGAGGGGATTGTCCATCAGACAACTGTTCCTAACTCGCCTCAACAGAATGGTGTAGCCTAAAGAGCAAATCGGACAATTGTTGAAAAGGCACAGTGTATGTTGCAGGACTCTAATCTTACTTCTCAATTTTGGGCTGATGCTGTGAACACAACTGTGTACTTAGAAAATAGAGCACCATTAAGAGCTGTTGTAGGATCCATCCCAGAGGAGAAATGGAGTGGAAATGAAGTGAATTTAGATCATTTGAAGGTATTTTGGTGTAGGGCTTATAACCATATTCCTGATAAAGCTAGCAGGAAGTGGGACTCCAAATGCAAACCTTTAATCTTTGTGGTCTACAGTGAGGAGACTAAGGGTTATAGACTTATTGACCCTGAAAATCCTAGGAAAGTAGTTAAAGGTAGAGATGTAATATTCAGTGCAAATAGGTTCATTTCAGATTTTCCAGGGCACTCAGGAAAGGTTACAGGAGTTCTGCATTTTGGAGAATTCTCAGCTGAAGTTGAACTAGAGGAAATGCCACAACATCGGGGGTCTACTGAAGCTGTAGAAAGGATAGTTCAAGAAGATGAGAGGAGGTATCCATTAAGAGATAGGCAACCTAGAGCTTTTGATGATTATCAGTTGTATGCTGTCTTGGGTGAGGAGGACATTATTGATGACTCAGATCCATGCAACATTAATCAAGCAATTTCTTGTGATGATAGTTTTAAGTGGAAGAGAGCCATGGAAGATGAGTATGAAAGCTTACTCATGAAGCTTGGTTATTGGTTGATCCTCCTGAAAACATTAATCCCATAAAATGCAAATGGGTTTTTAAGAAAAAGAAGAATGTTGAAGGTAAAATTGAACAATATCGTGCCAGGTTGGTAGCAAGGGGATTTGATCAGAAATGGGGCATCGATTATGAGGAGACATTTTCTCCTGTTGTAAGGAATTCTACTATTTGATTGTTATTTGCAATGTCAGTAGAAATGTCTGTTCCAATGGAACACCTAGATATAAAGATTGCATTTTTGTATGGGGATTTAACGGAAGTTGTTTATATGAATCAAGGGATTTATTGTTAAGGGGCAAGAAGATAAAGTTTGTCTTTTAAAAAAGGCTATTTATGGGTTGAAGCAATCCTCTAGGGCTTGGTATGAAAAACTTCATTGTAAATTGCTAGACTTAGGCTTTCAAAGGTGTGAACATGAACCTTGTGTACATATTACATATAAAATTGATTGCTTAGCTGTAGTTGTTATTTATGTGGATGATATTTTAATGCTGTGTAATAATGTTAATGAGAAAGGTAAACTGAAAAGGCAGCTAATGCAATTTGAAATTAATGATTTAGGTGAAGTGAATGATTTGTTAGGCATGAGAATACAGAGGAAAGGCAACAGTTTGTTCATAGATCAAAGACAATATATTGAGCATGTCTTAAAGAAATTTGGAATGTGGTACTGCAAACCTATTGCAACCCCAATGGAACCTGGTGTCAAACTGCTGAAGGGAGAGAGATGTGATTCTGATATTCCTTATCAGACATTGATTGGATGTCTCATGTATTTAGCTGTAAAAACAAGGTCTGATATTGCTTTTTCTGTTACTTACTTGAGCCAATTTAATTTGTGTCATAGTAATGAACATTGGGTGGCTGCAAAAAGAGTTTTGAGATATCTGAAGGGGACAATGGACTATTCCTTGGTTTATACAAAAACAGGTTCAAAACTTTCTGGATTTGTAAACTCTGATTGGGGAGGTAATGTAAATGATATAAGATTATATTCAGGATATGTCTTCATGTTAGCAAGTGGTCCTGTTAGTTGGGAATGTAGGAAGCAACAGACAGTGGCATTAAGCAGCACTGAGGCTGAGTAAATAGCTCTCTCCACAGCTGCGAAGGAAGCAGTGTTTTTGCAAAATATGTTTAATTGTGTAATTGGTGAAAAGAACTGTATTACCATATATAGTGATAATCAATCCTCTCAGAGAATTGCTGAGAATGTTGTTTGTAATGGTAGAACGAAACATATAGATGTGCAACATCACTTTATTAGGAATCAGATAGAGGATAAAACTATTTCCTTGGAGTATGCTCCTTCAGAAGATATGTTGGCTGATATACTAACTAAAAGCCTTCTGAAGGTCAAACACAATAAGTTTGTTGAAGGTATGATGTTGGACAAAAAACAATCCGATTAAGGGAGTGTTAAAATCTAATCAGGTTTGTTTTTTGTATGCAATTTGTATGTTTGTAGTATGACATCAATGCCATCTGGTATATTGTATGTGAGTTATAATTATCATATTTCATTTGTTTTGTTTTTTCTTGTACCCATGTTGTGCATTAAAGTTAGTCGCCATGTGCTTGTTGATGGAATGAGATCGTTTCACTGTATTCTATCCCTTTCCCAATCCATTGCTGTCCACATGGCATGTTCTAAACTCATGTAACAACAATGACTAGCTGGTAAGCAGAATTGCCAACTCTTTTCAACCCATACTCATCAGATCATCTGCCAATGCTTTATACTAAATCAGGACAATTTCTTTGTTATTCATCTCCTATTTTACGTGCAAAAGCTAATTGTAACTCAGCAAAGATTATGTGTAACTTATTTTATTCATTATCAAGTATGCATGAAAAAGAATTATTCCAAGGGAAATTATTTTAAGGAAAATTAATGCTATAAAACAGATCATATGTCTTCTGTATTCAGTATTTTTACTAACTGATCAATTTGAAAAATGTCTGCCTTATTATAGCTCATTTACATTATACTACTGCATGGTGTTTTTACATTTTTAAGAAGAATTATTCAGAAAATGTCAAATTAGAATAACTTGGTCTTAATCTGATAAGTTGACTATTTGAGGTCAGCAGTTTTTATTTTATAAATTATCTATAATTAAATTTTAATTTTTTTAAAATTATCATTTAAAAACAGGAAATATGATGAACTTTATAATTTTAATATAATCTTATAATTTTGAGTTTTTTTTCTAGTAGAGATCTAAGCTATACCATACCATTGACCCATTCTTCTTATGATTTTTATGAACTTGCTAAGGTAATAAGGTCTTTTCAGTAAAAGTCTAATAGCTACACCAAAGTCAGAGCAAAGACCATCATCTAATCATCACTCCTAATGTTGTCTCACTACACCTTAATTTCATAAACCAGTTCTGTGAACAAATTCATTAAAATTTCTAATGATTTGTAAGTATAGGTAACATTTTCCATTCTGTCATATTATCATAGAATCTTTAAAATACTCAACTTTGGCACTAGATGAGGTACAAGGTACAACATCATGCTATTTTCACTACAGTAGTTTGTTGTAAATTTCTTGTATTTCTGTCATCACAACAGTTCATGTAACAGTTTTATGCACATTTTAGATAATTCTTCAAATTTTAAAATAAGTTTGTTATCATTGCATTAATGTAGTATTAGCTGAGTAGGTTAATGTTGATAAATATTTTCTGGCTCCTATTTTTATGGGTTCACAGTTAGTAAAAAATTACATAGATCATCTCCTAAAATGAATATACAGTTTGAAATTTTATGTAACTACTGACTGGAATGTATATTTATGAAAGCATTACATACTTGAAAGTCCTTGGCTGAGCAGGGACATATTTGGGAAATTAGCTGATAGATGATGAATCAGTAGCAGCCTTTGAAGAGTTTCAGGTCATGAAGTAATATTCAGGAATAAGCAGTTGTGCAGCTGGTAATAAAAAATAAATTCTATGTGAGAATTTTCACACATTATTTCATTAACTGCCTCGGAGACATAAGAGCAAATAACTGCTCAGATCTAACCTATATTTTTGGTCATTTTAGAGAAAGCTAAAACTTCATTCAAGAGGGTAATTATTAGAAGACAGTTTTGCAAAAGATATATTATGAAAAATTTTTTGACCATGATGGGTATTGTGCTGAATTTTTCAACTCTAATTTCAGGAGAGATGCATAAATTAAAACATTTTGTGGTAATGAGCAACAGAGTTTAATAATTTGCTTGTAAGTTTTCCTTTTATCTAATCTAAAATATTTGCATTTAGTAAGTTCTTAGTATAAATGCTATCTAAATGCTTTTTATCATAAGGATTAAACATGTTGAATTTATAGTAATGGCCACTAATTAATTATATAGTTAGTTTTCTATAAAAATTCTGTATTAGTGATATTAGATAAGATTAGATTTACAATATTTTCCAATTAATCAAAGGAATAGAAAGCCAAATTTTAAGAAATAATTCATAAATTATCATCAGAAGAATATTAATGCATTGGATGATATTTTAACATTCAAGTCAGTCTGAGATGTCCCTAAATAATTCTATGATGGAATAGATGCTATCCTAAATAGTTTTCACCAAACACTACATTATTTCCCAAATTTACAAAATATTATCCATCGTTTAACTTAATTTCTTGGTTTTGATGAAGTAGATAAATATTTTAAGAAGATTTTATTCAAATTAAAGCCATAAGAAATAGGAGAAAATTATGAGGGCAAATAGTATAGAAGTTAAGATAAGAGGCAAATCAACCTATCAATAGAAACTCTTGAACCTTTGATTGATACTCAAAGCTACTTATAGAGAGCATAGAGAAAAGTACAAGAAATCAGCAAGCTTTGATATTTATGATTACACAATCTAACCAGAAATATGTAAGACATATTTGACCATATTTGAAGGTAGATTCATGCAGACTGGTGATGACCCTTTCAGTTGTCTTCAGTATTAGGTTTAGTGAAAGTATAATTTGGGCTGGTCTTCCATATCTGCTTCAGTTATAGCATTATTAGCATCCCTAACTTCAAAGATAGTATGGTTCTTCCTGGCTAGGCCAAGGACATTTTTGTTTTAGATCATTAATGATATTGTATGTTATAATGCTATATGTGAAACATGCTTAAGTTAAAGAATTTACTATCAGTATTTTGTTTAGAATTAGTGGCATGTGGTACAGTGGTCCAATGAAAAGTGGGTAAACTATGGATTTTGTTAGAAATGTTGGTTTGGAGACATGGCAGTATTTCAAATCAAGGTGAATGAATATCTCCTTATATGGGTTATGTGGGCTTTTAGTACTTTTCCAGAGGTAAGTTTAAACCTAATGGGATGTATTTCTGTCAGAGAAATTCAGTGATTTTTGTAAATATCTATTTATCATTTATGTTAGTTTTTTGGCAAATGAGGCACATGAGACAACATGTAAATCAGTGAGAGTAGTAGAGCATATATAAAAATTGTTTCTAACTCACTTTGAGATGAATGGTACCTTTATCTGAATTTAAATTTAACTGTATGTTATTTAACTGTTGTAAATGAATATTTTATAATGAAAGAATAAGTTACAGTCAACATGACTGCAAGTAATTTAGTAGGGCTTTAACGATAGCCTCCAGAAATTGAAAAATCATGAAAATTTTGCTTATATTAGCGTTGCTTGGATAAATTATATAAGAAGGAATCTTACCTCAACTTAATTATAAGGATAAAGGGTTAGTGATATAATAAGGAATTGTAAAAAATACTCTTAAGACTATATGATGTGTGATATAAGAAAGCAGAATTTTTAAAATTCCTGGGCTGTATAATTCCAATTGTCAATTTTTTCCTGTGTATTTGTACACATGTCTTTAATGTACGTTGTTAAGGGCAGCCATTTGAAAGCTTAGTCTATTGTTGGCAGTCAAAAATGTTACATGTGTTTAATTGTCATCGGTGATTTTTAACTTGCTGCAAAAATGGAACGAATTTGCATTAAATTCTGCGTTAGAAATGGAAAAAAGTGCTGCACCGCATTGGAAATTTTAAATAGTGCTTTTGGCAAACGTTCAATGAATATAACAAGTAAGTGGTATTGCAAGTGGTACAAACGTGTTCAAGAGACATGAAAATCACATCAAGTCGTGAAGACACTGAAGATGACAAGTGCCCTGCACGTCCCAGCACATCAACAACCGATGATAACGTCGAAAAGGTGAAGAAAATGATTATGGACGATCGCCGAATCACTATCAGAGAGGTTGCTGATGAGGTTGGCATATCATTTGGCTCATGCCAAGTAATTTTTACAGATATTTCAGGCATAAATTTGGTGGCAGCAAAATTTGTCCCAAAATTGTTGAATTTTGACCAAAAGCAGCACTAAACGAACATTGCTCAATAGTTGCTGAATAAAGTCAATGACTATCCAGAATTTATTAAACCGGTCATAAATGGTGACAAAACATGAGTATATGAGTATGACGTTGAAACTAAGGCCTAGTTGTCCCAATGGAAACTTCCTGAAACACCAAGACGGAAAAAAATCACGTCAAGTTCGATCGAATGTGAGGGTTGTGCTCACAGTTTTCTTTGATTTCAAAGGCATAATGCATTGTAAGTTCTTGCTACCAGGTTGTATGGTCAATAAGGAATATTACCTGAAAGTTCTATGCCGTTTGTGTATCTGAAGTAAACGATCAGACCTGTGGCAAAAGAATTTGTGGCAATTGCACCACAATTACGCACCAACTCACACCTCATAGCTTGTTCGTGATTTTTGGCAAAAACTATCACCATTTTTGTTTAACCGAAGAATAGATTGTTAAGAATAATAATCGCTGACCATTATTATTTGGGTGTCTCCTTTTGGAAATAAGTTTCTGTTTTTGCGGAAATAAAGAAAAAAAATCGTTACAATATACACCATAAAGTGAAAGCTTAAATGAAAAGTTGGGGCATAAATGAATACAGTAAAACCCTGATTTAACGTTCCCGCATTTAGTTAATCTCGAGTTAATGTGTAACCCGCATTTAATGAAAAAGAAAATTGGTCATCGAAACATTAATGCTCAATTAAGTCTGAAACTGATGATAATCTCACAAAAACTTGGCTGGTGACAAGAAGTATTAGCTAACAGGTTGACAGTCTGCATTAGATTTTGTTTCTGCTTATTTATTTGTGTGATTTCAGTTTCGTTAGTTTAATAAAAGATTAACGCTAACTATAAAACGCTATAAAAGATAACTGCGTTATTTTACTCTTTTATTAATATCCCGACAAATTTGCTTGTTAGGAGGTACAGCTTACGATTTAAACACGCGAACAATATATGGTGCAAGAAAATGTAATTTTGAATCGTCAACTTCATTCTGTATTACGAAATTTATACAACAATCAAAGAAAGAATAACTGCATTGCTATTACGTCACCTTAATTTAGGCGAAAAAGATATTGAAGTAACCTTTTCCATCTAATTAATTAAGTTTAAAAAGGCTTGTCAATGATATCATTACAAAGAAATGAGAAATCTAAACCAGTTGAAAAATCTATGCTTCTTGTCTGAAAGCATGTTCGCGTATTTTTACGATTCCAATGACGTAATGCAAGTTTCTTATGTTTACGTTATCAACAACCCGGGCAAATGTAGCTAGTCTGTGACCACTGCGTAGTCCTAGAACATTCATAAAGTATTCATTCTTTTTACTTTTTAATTTCGATTGTTCAATAATGGCTACAAGTAAAAGAAAAAGTTAACAATTGCGGAAAAAGTGAAAATCATTCAAAAAGTGGAGAAAAACCCATATGCACGCCCGCGATAGCTATTGCGCGAAAATTCAATCTTGCTCCATCTAAATTATTTTGTGTAATGAAGAAGAAACATCAAATACAAGAAGAAGAAAGGAAATTTGGAAGTAAGGCTGTCAAAAGAAAAAATATCAAACCATCACCGTATAATGAAATGGAGAAGATATTGATAGAATGGTTTGAAGGAATGCGCTCCGCAAATCTTCCCATCAATTATGTAGTATTAAAAGAGAAAGAAATTCTGGGAGCAAATAGGTTAAGAATAGAAGACTTTAAGGGTTCCAATGGATGGCTGGATAGATTTAAGAAGCGCCATGGACTTGAGTATTAAAGTGTTTCCGGTGAAAGTGCCGGTGTTGTTGAAGGAACTGTTGACTATTGGAAGAGAGAATCATTGATAAGGTATTTAGAAGGCTATCAACCAAGAGATATTTTAAATGCCAATGAAACGTGCATTTTTTTCAACCTTCTCTCATCAAAAACTCTTACTACCAGAGGAGGCAACTGCCGTGGATCCAAGAAAATTAAAGACAGGATAACTGTACTTTTATGTGTAAATTCAGATGGTAGTGAAAAATTGAAACCTCTAATTATAGGTAAATTTGCCAAACCATGGTGTTTAAAAAATATTCGGATATTGCTATGTAAATATACCAACAATAAAAATGCCTGGATGACAGCATCTGGATCATTCCATCTCAAGTGGTCCAATTTTAGAGAAGTGCCCCGCTCAGCCATCACATACTTCAATAAAATTTTGTGTGAACATTTACTCATATTCTCAATGAGCATTGGCAAAGTTTTATATCCATTCGTGCAATACTTGCTGAGATATAGTCATTTTTTTGACCCCCTACCACAGCCTTTCAAAGTACGATGTTGAGTTTTATCAACTTTATACACGTTATCTCAGGCAGTATTCTGTTGAGGGAAACAAAACTTGGTATTCTTACACAAATTTTGTTATTCTATTACAAAAATAATGAGCAAACTTTCATAAGCAAACTCCATGCAGAAAATTTGAAGCAAAATCGGCCCTAAAAAATTATGGCTCGAAAAAAATTTTAAGTTTGCCATTTTGTATCTTTGGAAATAAACATAAGGTAAATGCAAAACTTTGTGCCTTGTAACTACTTAATACATGGTGTAAGAATAAAAAGTTTTATTTTCTTAATGCCTTCTGTTAGTTTAAAAATTGAGTGTAAATGTTACGAATTGACACCAAAAATTGAGTATATTCTGCTCAATTATTTACTGAAAATGACCCTAAACTCTCTCAAGTAATTTTTATAAGAAAGAGCATGCTTTTATGCCTCTAAAAATGTAGACTTGGTTTTTCATAGTACAAGATTACGTACAAGATGTTGCAATAGCAACATCTTATTCCTATTTTCAGGGATTATGTGTATTATATAATTACATTGAAATCTGTGATGGTTGAGCGGGGCACTTCTCTAAAATTGGGCCACTTGACATGGAATGGCCCATCTACATTTAAAACTTTTCTGACATAATTAGATGCAAAAATGGTTGGTAACCCATATAATAGAAACATTCTTCTATTTATTGATAAATGTCCAGCTCACCCTCCAGATACTAATTTTCTACATAATATTAAAGTGGATTTCTTCCAGCGAATTGTACTAATCACTTGAGCAGCCACTTGACTTGGGCATTATTCATTCCATGTAAGCAAAGTTTAAGAAGACTAGTGCTGAAAGCAATATCTTGTATGGAAATGAACAAACATTTGAAACTGAGCATCCTTCAAGGCATGCACATAGTAACAGCTGCATAGAATTCTGTTACAACTCAAAAAATATGAAATTTTTTTACGAAGGCTGGATTCAATCATAATAATTCTATGGAAATTGATGTAGATGTGGATGTGATTGACCACGAAAATTGGGTGAAATTTTCTCCTGATATGGACACAAATTTTGAATAGTTTGTCTGATGGGAAGATCTTGAGAACACCTCTGGTTCTCCAGAGGATGTAGAAAAAAGATTGTGATGCCAAAGACTTACAGGAAGAAGGTTAAATAATAGATGAAGAAACAGTATAGAAAGAAGAATCCATTCCAAAATTTGTATAAGCTTTTTAAGCACTTGAAGTTGTTAGAAGATATTTAACTTATTTTGATGTCCACAGCACTTCTATTTCAAAAGTAAACTCTTTGGAGGGAGATGTTTTAAACCCTCAATACTTTTGCCTGATGAGGAAATCAATTTTGTTGAACTATTTTAGTAAATGAAATTATAATATCTATGTACGCTAAATTTTTTAGATATCTGTGATTTGGAGATTCAAGTTTTAATTAAAGTTGTATAATTAAGCCAATACAGAAGGAATGACCAATTGTTTAGAAAATACAC
>KZ309172.1:87534-106435 GCA_000376725.2 Ladona fulva | reverse complement strand
GTTTACGTCAAAAGGAAACGCTTTTCACCCATCCCATAGATATCTCTGGGAAACCGCGATAAATATGCCCACCAGATGTGTAATCTGCTTCAGATAAGCAATTAAATACCTTTAATTTCCCTGGTCCCTGGGAATTAAGTGTTTTGAATGTTTTACATCGCCCTAGTGTCGAACCTACGATCATTTTGGGAGCGGTCTTTTCAGTACGCGGAAGAAAATCACCTCCTGCACTTGCCGTTAAAATTTCAATTCCCTAGCTTTACGGGAAGTACCTAAAAAAAATTTCCGAATAATGTAAGAAAACCCGTCCAATGCATTCTTATGGGAAAATGGCCAATTTTGGGGCCTCCTAGAATCGAACCCATGATGCCTAGGGTCGATGTCCGCTTCTTTCCTGGATGTCCAAACCCGGGACTTTACGGCAAAAAAATCGGCGGCTCCGTGAGGCACTCCTTCTACCTCGCCTTTAGTATCCTATATGTATATATATATCCGGAGAAGCGTCTATATAAAGAGATATACGAGTAAAAGTTGCTTCCACACTGCAAGCTTAATGTAAGATACATTAACTAAGGCATTACACACCTTTTGATCCACTCCGCCATCCATACATCGAGTTCCATGCAACAACTGCAATAACGTTAACGAATTATTGTAAATACGCCCATACGATTTGTCCTAGCATCGAACCTTGGTCAATTAGGACAAATATCCTTACGGCATACGATAGAACTCCCTATCTTCTATAGATGTAGCGAATTTCAACCTTCTACCTGCCCGGGAAATAGCGTTACGAATTTTTTAATATTCGGTAGTTTGAATGTCCTGGGATCGAACCTGGGCATTTAGGGCAAAAAGCTTTACGGCATACGATAGATAATCTTCTATTCTATAAACGCCGTGAATTGCAAGTTTCTACCTTAAGGAAAATACCCTAAATGAATTCACGAACTTCAGACAGAAAAACTGCCAGGGAAAAAACCTAACACAGAGAAGAACCTAGAAAAACATAGAACAATGAATTTACGAAATCGTTAGAAAATGATTTTATCTTCCGTTTTCCGGAAAAGATTTATCCCTGATGGCCCCAGGTTCTATGCTAGGTAAATTCTTTGTGCAAAACTTTCAAGAAATCATTTCGGTTACTTCCATGTAAGATAGAACGTTCAAATTTACGTAATCGATAGAACACAAATACCTTTATAGCATACTTGGAGGTTTTTACCCTGCGGGTCCTGAGTTCGATGCTAGGGCAGTTTTTCTGTCTGATGTTCATGAATTCATTTAGGGTATTTTCCGTAAAGATAGAAACTTGCTATTCACGGTGTTGTTAGAATGGATGATTGTCTATCATATGCCATAATGCTTCTAGACGTAAAGTCTCAGGTTCCATGCCAGGACCATTCGAATGACCGAATTTCAAAAATTCGTTACGGCACCTCCCGGTCAGGTAGAAGGTTGAAATTCGCTACATCTATAGAAGATAGGGATTTCTATCGTATGCTGTTAGAATGTTTGTCCTTATAGACCCAGGTTCGATGCTAGGACATTTGGTATGCACGTATCATGAATAATTCGTTTAGGTTATTATAGTTGGTGCATGGAACTCTGTGTATGGCAGGTGGAGTGTTGCAGCAGGTGTACAATGCCTTAGCAAATGTATCTTACATTAAATTTGCAATATGCAAGCTTAATGTAAGATAGATTAACTAAGGCATTACACACCACCTGCAACACTCCGCCTTCCATACACCGAGTTCCATCCACCAACTACAATACCCTAAACGAATTATTCATAATCCGTGCATACTAAATGTCCTAGCATCGAACCTGGATCTATGAGGAGAAATATTTTTACATCATACCATAGAAATCCCTATCTTCTGTAAATGTAGCAAAATTCAACCTTCTACCTGAGCGGGAAATCCCGTAACGAATTTTTGAAAATTCGGTAATTCGAATGGTCCTGGGTTCGAACCTGAGCCTTTAGGGCAAAAATCCTTACGGCATACGATATACCTTCATTAATTCTAACAACGCCGTGAATTGCAAGTTTCTATCTTAACGGAAAATACCCTAAATGAATTCATGAACTTCAGACAGAAAAACTGCCCTAGCATCGAACTAAGGACCCTCAGGGAAAAAACCTCTAGCTCTACTATAGAGTTGTCTGCGCTCTATCGAGGACATGAAAATGAACGTTCCATCGTACCTACAAATATCCGAAATGATTTCTTGAATGTTTTGCACTAAGTACCTAGTATCGAACCTGGGGCCATTAGGGATAAAGCTCTTTCGTCAAAAATAAGATAAACATACGTTCTAACTATTCCGTAAATTTCAACGTTCTATCTTTAAGCTAAATACGCTAAACGAATTTTTGAAAATTCGCTCAATGCATTCTTATGGGAAAATGGCCGTTTTTGTGGCCTCCTAGAATCGAACCCATGATGCCTAGGATGGATGTCCGCTTCATTTCACAGTGTCAAAAACCCAGGACTTTACGGCAAAAAAAATTGGCGGCTCTGTGAGGCAACTCCTTCTGCCTCATCTTTAGTATCCTATATGTATTTATATCCGGAGAAGCGTCTATATAAAGATACGAGTAAAAGTTGCTTGCATACTGCAAGCTTAATGTAAGATAGTTGAATTATTGCATTACATACCACCTGCAACAGTCCGCCATCCATACACCGAGTTAAATGCACCAACTATAATAACCAAAACGAATTATTCATAATACGTGCATAAGAATTGTCCTAGCATCGAACCTGGGTCTACGAGGACAATTATTCTTACAGCATACCATAGAAATCCCTATTTTCTATAGATGTAGCGAATTTCAACATTCTACCTGACCGACAAATGCGGTAACGAATTTTTGAAAATGTTGTCATTCGAATGGTCCTGGGATCGAACCTGAGCGTAAAGGGAAAAAATCTTTACGGCATACGATAGAATATAATCTATTCTAACAACACCGTGAATTGCAAGTTTCTATCTTAACGGAAAATACNGCCTTAGTTAATCTATCTTACATTAAGCTTGCAGTGTGCAAGCAACTTTTACTCGTATATATATACGAGTAAAAGTAGCTTGCATATTGCAAGCTTAATGTAAGATAGATTAACTAAGGCATTACACACTACCTGCAACACTCTGCCTTCCATACACCGAGTTCCATGCACCAACTATGAAACGTAAACGAATTATTCAAAATACGACCTTACGATTTGTCATAGCATCGAACCTGGGTCTATCAGGACAGATATCCTTACGGCATACGATAGAAATCCTTATCTTCTATAGATGTAGGGAATTTCAACCTTCTACCTGCCCGGGAAATACCGTTACGATTTTTTGAAAATTTGCTCATTCGAATGGTCCTGGGATCGAACCTGGGCTTCTAGGGCAAAAATCTTTACGGCATATGATAGACAATCATCTATTCCAAACACCGTGAATTGCATGTTTCTATCTTAACGGAAAATACCCTAAATGAATTCATGAACTTCAGAGAGAAAAACTGCCCTAGCATCGAACTAAGGACCCTCAGGGTAAAAAGCTCTAGGTGTACTATAGAGGTGATAGCGGTCTATCGATGACGTGAATTTGAACGTTCTAACTTACCTAGAAATACCCGAAATGATTTCTTGAAAGTTTTGCACTAATAATTTACCTAGCATCGAACCTGGGGCCATCAGGGATAAATCTTTTGCGGAATACGGAAGATAAAATCATTTTCTAACGATTCCGTAAATTTCAACGTTTTATCTTTACGCTAAGTAGGCTAAATAAATTTTTGAAAATGCGCTCAATGCATTCTTATGGGAAAGTGGCCGTTTTTGGGGCCCCCTAGAATCGAACCCATGATGCGTAGAATGGAAGTCCGCTTTTTTCCTAGATGTCCAAACCCGGGACTTTACGGCAAAAAAATCGGCGGCTCCGTGAGGCACTTCCTTCTGCCTCGCCTTTAGTATCCTATATGTATATATATATCCGGAGAAGCGTCTATATAAAGAGATATATCCGGAGAAGCGTCCATATAAAGAGATATATATACACACACACACGAGTAAAAGTAGCTTGCATACTGCAAGCTTAATGTAAGATAGATTAACTAAAGCATTATGCACCACCTGCAACACTCCGCCTGCTATAAACGGACTGCCATCCACCAACTACAATACCCTAAACGAATTATTCAAAATACGTCCATACGAATTGTCCTAGCATCGAACCTGGGTCCTTTAGGAAAAATATCTTTATGACATACGATAGAAATGCATAACTTCTATCGATGTTGCAAATTTCAACCTTCTACCTGACCGGGAAATACCATAACGAATTTTTGAAAATTCGGTCATTGGGGTGGTCCTAGGATCGGACCTGGTCCGTTAAGGCAAACATTTTTACGGCATACGTTAGACATCCATCGTGAACACTGTGAATTGCGACTTTCTATCTTAACGCAAAATACCCTAAATGAATTCCTGAACTTAGGACATACGAATTGCCCTAGGATCAAACTAAGGACTCTCAGGGCAAAATGTGTTATACACACTATAGATGTGTTTATTCTCCATCGATATCGTAACTTTCAACGTTCTATCTTGCCGGGAAATATCCTAAATGATTTTTTGAAAAATTTGCATTAAATATTTACCTAGCATCGAACCTGGAGCCATTACGGATAAAGCTTTCACGCCATACGGAAGATAAAAACACATTCTAACGAATCCGTAAATTTCATCGTTCTATCTTTATGCTAAATACACTAAACAAATATTTAAAAATGCGCTCAATGCATTTAAAGGGGAAAAGTACCGTTTTTGGTGCCTCCAAGAATCGAACACATGATGCCTAGGGTAGATGTCTGCTTTATTCCGTCCAAACCCGGGCCTTTGAGGAAGAAATCGTGAGGCTATCGATGTCTATTTCTTCTATTTTCCTCGCTTTATGTAAAAATTTGCCCTAAAATAAGGGTCGGCCATTTTGTTACATAAAGTATGCAAATAAACAAGCGTAGTCATTAAGATCAACTATACTGTAGGAAAAAAGACAGATTTATAGCATAGCAATATATTTCACCTGCTGATTTCCCTCATTTGGGTTCAGCATCAGTTTGAAGTTGAAGAATTTCGCGAAAAATCGAATACAGATTTTTTTCGCAAAACTTTGTCAAGTTTGACATTGTGATGCATCATTGTGATGAGTTAACATAAATGACTTGCCTAGTTATATGCAAAATATATTCAAGAGTAGCCATGCGAAGTTTCAAAGTCCTCACTCAAAAAAAAACATTTTTGTGTTTTTGGCCAGCTTTTTTCGATTCTACCATTGTGCGTCGATTCGTATTAGTGCCAAAGAAATCAACAAATAAAAAATGACGATTACCCTCAGAGGATACACAAGGCCAACATTCTTTAAAAAAGTTGATAAAGAACTTAAAATCAAAGGACATAGCATTGAAATAACGTGAAGATGAGAAAGGTGTGTACAAAGAATATACAAATTAGAAGAAATTTTTCTTAATGCTACATTTCTTATATAATCTTGAAGCTTATTGATGTCATTATGCATCAAATGAGACAGTTTCGAAGGAAAAAAAATGAAAATAATATAAAGAAGTTATTCTATGAAGAAAGAAAGTAAAAGAAATCAAAGCATTATATTTAAGGGAAGAAAAATACTTATTACATTTAGAACTCTAAGATGAGGTACAAAGGTTACTACAGTTTTTAAAGTGAAGATAAAAGAAAGATTGATGGGATCAATGCCAGAGATTTATTTGTGACATCTGGAAAACCAGCAGCATACTTGAGAAACGGCAAATTAATTTCATTTGAACGATCGCAAAAATAAAGAGAAAAGATTACGTTAAATAGGAATATTGAACGTATTTTTAAATTTACTTTTAATATTGGAATTAATAGAGCTCTCTAAAATGAATTTCTTTCAATGCACTTCTTATAACACACCGTTTTATCTTTAGAAAAAGTAAATTCTGTTAGTGGGAAATTGATGGGAAAAAGAGAAACGGTTAAAAATTCTATTCCTTTTTGTGGAAGAGTTAAATGAAATAAGTGCTCCAAATGCATGAATCGTTCAGTATTTCAATCCTATAACATGAAGATGGCCAAGGAAGCAAAACCTATGATATGTTGTTAATATAAGGTGAATATCAGGAAACATCTGTTATTTTTAGTACCCGAATTCAACACATACAGAATGTTTTCAGTTATTTTGAAAAACTACCATCGAGTTGAGTGTCAGTAGAGGGTTACCGGGCTCATATCAAAGAAAGCGATTGCGATTCCATCCATCGGAAAGATCATGACTGACGTTCTTTCCGGCTTAGCAGGGCATAAGCTTCATTGACTATTTTCGGAAAGGAGGGGCGATTTTGGAGTTGTACCATAGCAATTCCTTGTGTCGGTTTTTGTCATAATCGAGGTAAGTTCAGCCTCGGATGAAACAATAGGCGAAGGAAACTTGGTCTTCCATCACAACGCTTCGGCTCAGCGGTCGCTTCCAAGAAAATTACATTTTATATTCTAAAATTTCTTTAAAACGTTTATTAAAATTTTTCGTAATATTTGAACGAAAATTTTTCATCACAAATGATGGTTTTATGGTTTCTTATTTAAAAGCTTACGGTACAGCTCCGTATAAAGAGGATTCCTAATGTAACTCAATGTTCAAATCGTAAGTGTCGCTGCTCTCTCTTTTTACTCATCCATTTTCAGTTTCCAGCTTTTGTCTCGGCCTATTTCTGTGCGTTTATGAAAATGGCTTCACGTCAAACGAGATCATCGATCAAAGATTCTCCATTTTCATATCTAACGATCGTGTTTTTAATTAGCACATTGGAAGACTAATTTGTAAAGAACGTAGTGGCGTGTTCCGCCAGTGAAAACACCGAAGCTGTGAATTTTATAGTAACTAAGTCGATCTAGACATTTTGTTGTACGGCAGTAACCCATGAATATTGTAAAATTGAAGAGAACAATTCATGAAACAATATGGATAAAATCGGTGTATTAAATTTCGAAGTATCTTAATGGTAATTATGGTGTCAATGGATTGATCTTGTAAAGCAAGACCTGGGAACCTGGTCTTCAGTACCTGAAGATGCGTCGAAACCTTGGTCGATCATTAATAAACCCTGTGGTATGTAAAAGTTTGAATTTTCTTTGTTCTTGATGGAGACTTACCTCGTCTCCATCAGAAACGTGTTCCTGATGGAGACTTGGAGACTTACCACGTCTCCAAGTCACGTCCCAAGTGGTTGATTCTATGAGTTGTAAGATTTAAAAATAAATGCCCAGAACTGTAATATCATGCGAAATAAACAGGCAGAATGATAATAACCTCACGAAAAGTAAAAGCACGGTTACTATGCCTGAGCATTAAATAGACTAACATTATGAGCTGAGAGGTGGTTCATTCAGGCTGATGCATCGAGCGAGATCCTCCAGATTATATAGTGTGCCGATAAGATTGCATTCTGTGGAATATGTGGTAGAGTACTTAGAGATCAAGGTTTATATAAACCAGATCAGAGATGACTTCCAGCACTCTGTGAGTGAAAGAACAGCTAATGATATCTGGATAGAGTTCCTTAATCAAAGAAGGTTTAGTCAAATTTCAACTAAAACCGTGCGTGAGCGTAAGGAGCCACGTAAACCAAGACGAAGCGTTGCCTAGAAAGCAGATGTTAACTTTAAATGAAATAAATTTCAGACATGCGGAGAAATCTAGAGTTCAAGCTATAACATGTAGAGAAGTGCAAAAAGAATTTAGGTATATAGATCTAGAACCTTCTTAGAGTCAATAGGTGGCGATCAGAAGAGATTCCGCTCATCTGTGTGAGAATCTCGTGGCCAATCTTCCGCACCTAGTCTTATATGCGAAAAGGAAATTGAAATGAAGGAATTGCGAGAGAAATCCATACTTAAGCAGCTTTATTAGCTAAGTTTCACTGTAACTGATGGCCACAAAAATGATTTTACTGCGCGCGTTGATTCGGATATGCTTCATCGAGAAGGTGGACATTATTGCAACACGAAATGCGGCGGAATCCGACTCCCTCACATGTCATCCAAACATTTCTCCCATTCCTCGTATTCCATGAGAAATCACTGGACGAAAGCATCTTATCAATGTTCTGGAGAAACACACGCATCAAGATCCTAGGAAATAGCTGTCCTTAAAATAGGACGACTACAGGCCTATATCGCTTCGATCTTTTTGCAGAATCATTGAGAATGTTGAAGCGACATTCATGAAGGGGCATCTTGATGAAAATTGATCTAATAGTCCATGCTAGTACAATTTCCATAGAGATTGATCTGTGAGACTAACCCTTTTTATCAATGACGTAGATAAAGTAGCAGATCAGAATATAAGAACAGGCGTGGTATCTCTAGATTTCAGGAAAGTATTTGTCTCAGTGCTAAGTAATGCATAATTTTTTGGTCCAAGAAAATTAGGAAAAAGTTTTCGGATGGATAAAATTGCTCTAGAAAACGGATAACCGCGAGTTGCGTTGGGCGAATTATTATCCGAGGAAGTAAACATCAAATCGTGAGTTCCGCAAGGGGGTGTTTAAGGACCAATTTAGATACTAATCTACACTTACGACCTAGTAGATAGTGGAAATGTAATGTTAGACCATTAGCTGATGGTACTCTCAAATACTGGTATCCTACAGACAGACTAAGGCGCTACATCAAGTTCGTGATAAGATTGGTAGCTTCATCTGAACATAAAACAGTGCACAACTATGTCTTACAGGCATTCTTCTAACTTTATTTGTACACCATACCAAAGTTCAGGATTTCCTATAAGTTCGCGAGAAAATATAAATATCTANCGAGGTTATTGACCACCGCTTTCAGCACCTCTTGTAATTGTAGAGGATAAAAGTTAACATCTTTGAATCGCATAAATATTAATTAATTCAGTAATAAATTTTCGCTGCTTATACATTCCGCGGTGCTGATTTTGCGTGTATCGCAGCACCACGACATTCACCATGAAAACATACATACAATTTTATCCTTTTCTGAAGTGTAGAAGGTGTGATAAAAAAGCGGAATTTTAAATTTCCCGGGATGTATAATTCCAATTGTCAATTTTTTTCTGAGTATTGGTACACATATCCCTAACGTAAATTGTTAAGGGCAGCCATTTGAAAGTTTAGTCTATTGTTGGCAGTCAAAAAGGTTACGCGTGCCTTAACTGTGATGGGCGATTTTTGACTTGCGGCAAAAATGGAACAAAGAATTTGCATCTATCTATATATCTATCAATATGCATCATCACTGCATCTTGAAATAACTTACAGACAATGCGGTTTACCTCCGGAGTACAAAGAAAATGGTGGAACAATCGATATTTTAATGATAAAATTCTCGGATACTTCGGTGTTATATTGGCCTATTGTGTTTCAAAATAACCAATTTTCACTGATCGGTGATGTGTCATAGAGTTACAACTTACGCAGCAGACGCTGATCCATTTTCCATCTCCAACGTGGATGTTTTCGCGTATTCCATCGTCGATTTTAAAGTTGTTCACCTTATCTATTAGATGACAAAGTAGGCGAACTTTTCACTCAATGGGTGTTGTCTCCATCTGGAATACACGTCAGCATTCCATTCGGATATTCCTTAATTTTTGGTATATCTTAGGAATTACGAATAAAAAGAAACTCATTTTTATTTTTTCGGGGAGATAAAGAGAAAATTTTGATGCATTTAATGTTTTATTAAAGGTCATAATTGAACACCTTCCAAAGTATAAAGAACGATTAGGGATAGTATCCGCAGAAAATTAATCGAGTATTAGATCCTAAGTCCACCAAGAAAAAAATAACTATTTCATTGCTTGAAAACTAATAAAAACATGTATCCCCGAGAAATTGCAGCACAAGGCTGTACGATTTGTTAAAAAGTGCTACGATAGAAAAGCAAGCGTTACGAAAATTATCTCACAATCAGAGGCAGTTTGGAAATTCGTAAAAGAAAGGAGATTAGGCTGCTATTGCTTGCTAAACTCGGAGAAAGTAAATTAGTAGAATATATTATCCGTATTATGCGACCCCCTGCTACGTCGGACTATCTGTCGATGAGCATACAATAAGAGAAATAGATGCGAGGAAAAAGGGCACTTTTTGGGACTCTTTTTTTTCCACGAACGATATACGAGATGTGATCATAAAATACGCGGAATTTTTAGTTTTCTCAAGAAATCTTTATTTATTCATTGATATCAATGCTTGACATGAGCCAAAATATATGCCAACCTCATCAGTAACCTCTCTGGTAGTGATTCGGTGATCGTCTATAACTCTATAATCATTTCCTTTTATCTTTTCGACGTTATCATCGGTTGTCGATGTGCTGGGACGTCCAGGGCGCTTGTCATCTTCGGTGTCTTCACAACTCTCTTGAAAACGTTCGTACCACTTGTAAACGCTCGTATTATTTATTGAAAAAATGCAACATTTAAAATTTCCAATGTGGTGCAGCACTTTATTTAATTTCTAACGCAGAATGTAATGCAAATTCTTTGTTCCATTTTTGCCGCAAGTCAAAAATCGCCGATCACAGTTAAACACGTGTGACCTTTTTGGCTGCTAACAATAGACTAAACTTTCAAAAACTTTAACAATTTACGTTAGGGACATGTGTACCAATACCAGAAAAAAATTGACAATTGGAATTATACAGCCCGGGAAATTAAAAAAATTCCGCGTATGTTTTGATCACACCTCGTAAATATCTCAGAGTTTTTTTCCGATTGGACAGGTGAGATCTTCCTTAGTGAGTTTAGTGTCGCAAATATTCGATTAAATCTAGATTTTATTTTTTTAAATACCCTTTCTCTATTAATATCTTCTAAAATTTGCGAATAATTTTTTCTTAAATGCAATTAAAAGTAAAAGGTTTAGTAAATTATCAAAAAAACTTCTATGGCATAAATGGAAGCATCCTTTAACCATTTAAATTGACGGAGTAAAGTTTGGCAGAGTAGAGTTTTTGTCAGGATAGATTTTTACTAAGAATGAATTAGTAGCAATGGGATAACGGGAAGAATAGCTAAAACGAAATTTGTGATGAAACGAATGTAAAAGAAATGATGAGATGAAATCGACAGAAAATACAAAAGGATGAGTGAAATACTGTTTTAAATATTCTGCAATACGTTTGTGATATAGAAAACCCGAGGAAGGAGGACATTAAGAGACTGAGGAATTCTGAGATAAGGGTTTGGTGGAGATTCAGAAAAGTAAGTTGAGAGAACAGAAAATATGGAGAATGAGGCCTGCAGTTGATAGTATAGACGGAGTTATTCGGAGATCAGACTTTGAGAGGAGAAGGGTCGTTTAAGAAAGTAGTCAATAGTAGTGGTCCATTTCACGGACAGCGGGGAAAATTAAGACAAAAAGATCTATGATATAGAAGTGATACGTCATCAAATTGTAAAATAGAAGTATTCATTAGGAAACTTCAGGACACAGGGACCAAGTAAGCAGTAGGAAACTCAGAAAGTATGATCTAGTGGTGCAAAAAGCGGCTTATCGCATCTGTAACCTTTCTCAAGCGAAATGCGCCGAGGAGACAAAAAATAGGTTGGCTTGATCAAAATTTTCAGATGAGATAGGATTCAAAGAAACTTGTTAAAAATATATAATGAATCCAGTTGTTCATCCTATTTACAGAAATCAAAACTATTATCAAATATGCCAACAGCACTTACTTGCACAAGTTCTAGGCTTGTACCTATCTCTCATTACACATTGAAAAACTTCTTTCATTTGCTATTACTCAAATTTTACTTGAATTAGTGTATTCGAATTGAACCAAGTATCAGTGTCGTAATTTATTTCATATTTACCTTTATTTTTTGTGTTGTATTGATTTATTATGTACCAGGCTTATGTGCATGTGTTACGCACATTATTTGTGTATAAATGTACGTATGTGTAAATGTACATTGATTTTATGTATCCTAGTTGTGGTACGCTGGTTGTATGTTAGCTTACCTACACCAAGGTTCGAGCCCTGGAAAATCAAATTTTTCCTGGCTTGTACACGGATGTATGTGCCAGGAAAATTTTCCAGAGGCAGAGGTTGGATATACAAAAAGGCCACAGCTTTTGTACTGCTTAAATCCGAGCCATCGATCCTTTTTACAAAAAAAGGATTCGTTAACTCATAGAATAATGGAATAATCTAGCATTTACAAAGATAAATTAATTGGCGACCGGTTTCATTTCCTGAAGATGTAAGCACGCTTATGAAACCGGTCGCCAATTAAAAATCTGGAAAAATACAAAGTGTTTTCATTCTAAAGATACATTTCATCAAAATACAGAGATTATATTGCGACCAGTGCTGGAAAATGCCGCAAGTTTACTTTGGATTGCTAGGTACCTATAATAACATAAACAGCTTCTTAATAGGTATGTCAGTTTCAGTAAGAAGCAACATTTAAAAAGTGATAACAGGGTTCAAAAGAAAAATTTAACCACCTTATTCCGAGACCCCATAGAAATATTTGAAATATCTAAAAATGTAACTGTGAATATAACACAAAAGTAGAAAATATTGAACTGTTAGACATTTTTCGTACCAAGAATATTCTCAAAGATGTCAAGATCAAGGATAAAAGGAAACTGATTCTTATTTGATTTGTATTTTCATAAAAATACTCTCATGAAGTCTTGTTGTTACTTAATTTAAGGCTATTTTTGTACTTAAATCGATCTTTTGTCTTGAAATAAACTTCACTACTATTTAATTATGCCCACTGAAGAAATACAGTATTTAGGACTTAACCGTAAGGTCAAAGGTGCAGAAACTTTCAACATTTTTACTACTTAGTATGGGAAATAAATATTACGTTGAGCAATGCTATAAATACCAGAAGATACAGTTACGACGTATCTATAACGTAGAGCTACGACTCTTCAAAAATCGTATTCGACGTACGAAAGGTGGGAAGGGTAATGGAATGTGATCAACTCTAAGGTTGGAAGCTCAACGAGAGTTATAGAAATGGTTCATTTTTCTCTCATTTGAGCTCTTCGCATTATTGCTTAGCGATTTCTGATCTGAAAAAATAGGGTTGTTGTCCGATTTAGGGATGATCCAGTATAGTTAGCGGAAATTTCAGGCTAGACAGAAAATGTTCGGTTATGATAGTCTCTCGAGTGAAATTTTGTCGGTTAAAGCACTCATTGATGAAGCAGAAGACTTCCATTTGCAACGATAGCAAACTCAGCGAAAAATCGACGAAGCGTTAAAAGGAAATGATTGCTAACAAATGTTAGAGCTGGATATTAGTGTTAAAGCATCCCTTGTCACAAGCGGCGATTTGAAAACTGTCCACGGTATTTAAATGTAAACTAAACTCTTATGAATTTGGAATATCTTTTAGGTTTCCTAATATTTTCAATGAGCCTCTTCTAGTGACTATACCGATACTCAACGATGGTGCGTGCAGTGAAATTTCAAAATAGAGTATGAAATTTTTTTTTTAATCACGTTTTTTATTATGTTTGAAATATTACGTGACAATAAGATCGGAAATTAAACTTGTGCAAGAATACTTGAGTTAAATGAATGAGTTCAGAATGAAACAAATGTATGGCAGTGATGAAATCATTTCAGGTTGATATGGATGCTGTTCTAGAAAAGACTTCGAGAAGTTGAAAATTTAAAGTGTGGTTTTATGTGCTGGCGCTAATATTTGACAATGATTCGGCAAATTCTATTCGATGGCAAAAGTGTTAAGCCAATGGAAGATGCTGCGTGTCTAAGAATAATGGAAAGATGAGCGAATTTATGGATGAAGTACGAAGCTGATAGTATGTGGTCATCGATTAAACACGAAGTTGTCTAAAGGAAGGGAAAACGATAATATATGGATGGTTTGGAAACATTGGATTTTTACTTCGCATTTTTTGTCTGATAAAGAAACTGTTTTCGGTAGGAAAATCAAAGAACTGATTGCAATTAGAATGTGTTTTTTTTTATTTCGTTTAAGTGAAAGTTAGTAACATATTTGGAAAAATATCTAAAATCAAAATTGTAAAAATCAGTAATGAATGGTTGAGAATGAATGTTAAGAAAGTGTGCGTGATCGATGTGGAAGAATCAGTTTACGTTGATTTGGACGTTTGTACAAAGATGATATACTATATAGATGAGGGGACTCTAATGGGAGAGTCTGGAAAGAACCTGCTTGAAGGTTGATGGAATCTTAAAGCGAAGGGACCAAGGAGGTAAAAAGAGTGAATAGAAATGAATGAAAAGATCTAGGAATGTGGCTTAAGTGGATCGGGTGCCTAGGATAGTTTATATACGTTTCTTTTTAAAAGACGCGAAAAATAAAAAAAATGCCTCCATTTTAGCCAATATTCAATGTTGCTAGCACAGTTAATGGCAGCAATGAAATTCGGTAATGAAATCCGCAAATATGTCTGTAACGATGTTGAAGCTGATAAAAAGAACCCTTAGTGATAGAAAAGAGAACACACTAGTGATGATATATATTACAACCAAATCGAAAGAAGAGGTTACCAGTAAGGGTTAAGCCTCAAGCAAAAGTGTTACGTAAGCGGGATCTTTCTGATTAATTACACCTCAGAATTACATCAAACGGTTTTAAAATTGAATTCGCAAAATACTCAGACTAGGATGAATTGCCCCGAAAATTACGAATACCGATGGAATACAACAATATGCAAGGAGGAAGCAATGAAAATTCTGTCAAAATGTTTTTATGCCCGAACGATCAGATATTCACCACAAGATTAGGTGATAATGCTATATACACCATGTTGTAAATGCAGATCAGAGAATGAAGAAGGTTTCTTTAAAATCCGTACCTTTGGGCGAGACTAAACATTTTGGGCAAATATTTAACCGAATCAGAATTAATGACATAAACAGTACCGAGGCTATCAACAATGTATTCAGTCGGTCAATTAGTATGAAAGATTCTTGTCTGCAATGAGATTAACACGAGCTCCATAAGGGTATGTATGAAAGAGGTGTCACTATGATGATGAGGGTGGATGGGACGGATTTTGTGCCAGGCTCCCGGCCGGAGGCTCGACCAAGAATAGACGCCCTTGGTCCACGTGGAGATTTCTTTACTCTTGATTATCATAGTGAGAAGGGAAATAGAAAGAGAGAGGGAAGTGAAGTGGAAAACAACGTGATGGAAAGGAATGAAATGCTGTTGTATCAAAGAATTCTTCTCTTCTCAGTGGAAAGGAGAGTTCTTAAATACAACAGTAATAAAGGATGAGGGATAGCATACGATAAGATTGTGACCTTAAGAATTACCTAAAAAATTACGATCGTATACGGATTTAAATAATAATATGTAATGGGTATAAAAATATGGTCAGCGGAATACAAGAATAGCAATTGTATCGATAACCAATTTTTCATTCGAATGCAAATCCATCGTACTCAGCGCATGTAACAGTAACCTCTTTCCTTATTCTGTAAATTAGGAAATCCATTCTAACTAAATAACATTTAAGTATTCTCTTTCTAAGCCTGGTGTATCAATCGCAAATGATAGGAGAAAAATGAGCTTCAGACTGTACCTTTTTGAAGGAGGGATGACTGAATGTGAGATGTGACTGAATCTGACGTTCGTTTAAATGATACTACCATAATAATGTAGTGACTATTTATTTTCTTTTTGGGAGATTCTCTATAGGAAAAATGATAATCAGAGCAATTTGTTCATTAGGAATGAAAATATTACTCATGTTTTTTTATGTTGGGAAGCAAGGGGCTCGCCCAGACAACTTACAAGAAGAGAAAACATGGAAATGCCAGAAAATGATAGCGGATAGCAAATGAAGAAGTTTGGGAAAATAAAGATTATTTATAAAGTTTAAATTAAGTTTAAGTTTTACTTACGTAAAAGTAAAAGCGCGTATAAATGCGATAGCTAAAATATTTTAATAATAATATTTCTGTAATTTAGAACTAAATTAGATGAAGATATTCTTAAAATGTCTTTCAAACTCTCATTATTAATGGAAAAACGTTGTTTGTATTTGAAATGTATATACTTACTCATCGACATGGCACCGTTCAAGAACCTATTTAGATCACCACCATTCATTTTACACTTTTAAGTAATTACCAATACGTGTAAATAAATGTAATTTCCAGAATCTTGCACGCAGCGAGTGACGCATTTGCCCTAGATTGTGCAAGCCTAAGCCAGAAGAAACTGTAAGAGACGTCGGACGTATATATGCAAAGGCGACAAAAAAGGGGTGGGTGTAGTTGTTAATGTGCGGGGGCGAACCAAAAGGGAGAGGAGGGATTGCGTAAACGTATGTTTGAGTTTGAGCAAGTCCTTTGAGGAGCAACCACAGAGTGCTGTAAACAAAATGGGAATAAGTGAACCAGCAGCACACTGTGTCTCTAAGGATTTAGGGAGCTGACAGCGATGAAAATGAAACCTATTTGTGACCTAAATTGAAATGGTGTATCGTCCCATCATTTTGAAAAGAAAAACGATTTCCTTCGTCCTTTGTGAAATGAGGATATTTTGGTGAATGTCCTCAAAAACTTTGACAGCTCGTGAGGGTCGCATCTGATGAGAATCGCCAACCTCACTCTCGCAATTAAATCATCACTAACATCCAGCAGAGCAAGAAAATAAATTAATAAAACTTGTCATCTTCGCTATTTTTATCCTTCGTCCTTTTTCATAAGGAATGATTAAAAAACTGTCTCAGGGGAACTGGTCTAATGTTATTTATGCTTTTGAAGGAAAATAACGCGAATAAATAAAAATACATTTTTGTTATTCCAATTTCGTGACAAGTCACGTTAGTGAAAATTATTAATTTCTGTTTTTTCATTTTTGTTAAAATTACGTTATTTGGTCATTCTTTAATCTATTCTTACCTTTGATTACACGGAAAAAGATTAGGCATTTTAATATTTTAAACTGTGAATGCTATTTTTGATTAAGATAGTCATTTATAATTGCTGTTTTTTAAGAAATGTTTTAAAATATTTCTCCCTTAATATTCCTCCAGTTATTTCGTTAGACTGATTGCTAATTATAAATATAATGAGAATAATGAAAATAATGAAATATTCATATTTTACAGCGTCTGAGATGCATGATATGCTTGAGATAAAGTTAAATTTAAGTTAAATTTGAAGAAGCCGTGAAGGTTCTCTGTTAATTTCATGAACAGATGAAAATTCAAATCAAACGACAGACGGCTTTAACGACGCTGCGTCGGCGCACACTGAATATGGAGAAAAAATATAACTCATGCCAAAGCCTTGATAATAATCTCCCGTAATTGACCAGTAAACTGAATTGTATCCTGCAGTGATTGTATTTCAAGAAGAATTCATTTTTATTCGATTATAATTGTTAAACTAGTCTGAAAATGACGGGTGCTTATGCAACTGATTAATTGGGTGTTCGCCTTCCAATATAAAGGGAATCCGCGATGTTTTCTTAACTCCCTCGAGCTTCATGCTTAGGCACTAACGTAAAATACTACTTACATTATATACAATTTTTCAGAAGTGCAAAATTTTGTTCCTTAGCTCTAAAACCTACGAAATAGACTGTAAAGAATAAGTATAAATGTTAAGTATTATATTATAAGACTCGATGGCTGTTAGTGGTTTCAGCAGCTTTTACGAAAAAATCGCGAAAGAAGCCAATTATCACCTTAAAATTATTTTTGTACAGAGTTAAATCACGTAAATGGTAGTTGTTAGTTTTATTGCAAGTTGGAAGACAGATTCTAATTGTTGAATCCATCATTGTTGAATTGTTGTACCCATCTTCATGAATTCTTTAGAATGGATATCCGAAACAGCCTTCCTTCAGAGTTTTCGAATTCAGTACATTGCCACCAATGATAAGCTGACAAAAATTATTCAGATACAACATCAGATCTTGTACTACTGCTCCCCAGAAAAATGTATGAATATAGTGTAATATTATAAAATGAATAAAGTTTTTTCTCGGTTATAATAACATACTACAATAAATAAGAAAATACTGTGTTGAATGGACACTGAGAAATTCATTCAGTTTCACCGCATTTCGAAGGACTTCGAAGAACTATTTACTTAATAAGAGAACAAAACTTTTACAAATTCAGTAACGAATACACAAATAATAATAATTGCACTTTTATTCTCCGAGAAAACGCACATAAGTGTATTGTCGTTTTTATTTATCGTAAAATATTAGTATCCTCTTCAATGATATTTCACCAAGTTTATAGTACTGAATTTATCAGAGGAGTTAGAACGGAAAAAGATATGATTAGATGTAGAAAATTACTGATTATAGCAATAACATCAATCATTGCATCTCGAGAAATAGGTGAAAGTGCTACCTTACGGCCTAAACCAGTTTTGATGAACGAAATGTGTAAAACTTCCACCTAACATGGCATCATGTTTAAACGTTTGTTTAAGCCGTAACAAAATGAATTAAGGCCGTTCAGTTATATCACCATTTAAAAAGTACTGTGAGAATTTAGTAAATTTTATGTGAGACATCCTTTGATACAAAGACCAAGAATACTGTACGCATACAAATGTAGCAAATAAATTGGATTTGGATAATACCTTAACGTAATTATTTTTTGTACTCCTATGAAGTTATTACGAATTGCCTGACGATTAAAACCATAAAACATACTTCCCCCATATCGTACATTAAACATATAAAACTTTACAGTATAAGATATACCTTGTCGTCTACAAAGGCACGTGGTTATTGCCATCTATTTTTGACAGTCAGTGTCCAAAATTAATGTCATCCCATTCAAAATGTTTATAGGGTATTAGAAGACATATGA